>CANNZV010004743.1:23-36164 GCA_947561585.1 Caprella mutica
AGTCACTGTGATGATGTACTATCAGAGAAAAGAGTCACTGTGATGATGTACTATCAGAGAAAAGAGTCACTGTGATGATGTACTATCAGAGAAAAGAGTCACTGTGATGATGTACTATCAGAGAAAAGAGTCACTGTGATGATGTACTATCAGAGAAAAGAATCACTGTGATGATGTACTATCAGAGAAAAGAGTCACTGTGATGGTGTACTATCAGAGAAAAGAGTCACTGTGATGAGGTACTATCAGAGAAAAGAGTCACTGTGATGGTGTACTATCAGAGAAAAGAGTCACTGTGATGAGGTACTATCAGAGAAAAGAGTCACTTTGATGATGTACTATCAGAGAAAAGAGTCACTGTGATGATGTACTATCAGAGAAAAGAGTCACTGTGATGATGTACTACCAGAGAAAAGAGTCACTGTGATAATGTACTACCAGAGAAAAGAGTCACTGTGATGATGTACTATCAGAGAAAAGAGTCACTGTGATGATGTACTATCAGAGAAAAGAGTCACTGTGATGATGTACTATCAGAGAAAAGAGTCATTGTGATGGTGTACTATCAGAGAAAAGAGTCACTGTGATGAGGTACTATCAGAGAAAAGAGTCACTGTGATGGTGTACTATCAGAGAAAAGAGTCACTGTGATGAGGTACTATCAGAGAAAAGAGTCACTGTGATGATGTACTATCAGAGAAAAGAGTCACTGTGATGATGTACTATCAGAGAAAAGAGTCACTGTGATGATGTACTATCAGAGAAAAGAGTCACTGTGATGATGTACTACCAGAGAAAAGAGTCACTGTTATAATGTACTATCAGAGAAAAGTCACTGTGATGATGTACTATCAGAGAAAAGAGTCACTGTGATGAGGTACTATCAGAGAAAAGAGTCACTGTGATGATGTACTATCAGAGAAAAGAGTCACTGTGATGATGTACTATCAGAGAAAAGAGTCACTGTGATGGTGTACTATCAGAGAAAAGAGTCACTGTGATGAGGTACTATCAGAGAAAAGAGTCACTGTGATGGTGTACTATCAAAGAAAAGAATCACTGTGATGAGGTACTATCAAAGAAAAGAGTCACTGTGATGATGTACTATCTGAGAAAAGAGTTACTGTGATGATGTACTATCAGAGAAAAGAGTCACTGCGATGATGTACTATCAGAGAAAAGAGTCACTGTGATGAGGTACTATCAGAGAAAAGAGTCACTGTGATGATGTACTATCAGAGAAAAGAGTCACTGTGATGATGTACTATCAGAGAAAAGAGTCACTGTGATGATGTACTATCAGAGAAAAGAGTCACTGTGATGATGTACTATCAGAGAAAAGAGTCACTGTAATGATGTACTATCAGAGAAAAGAGTCACTGTGATGATGTACTATCAGAGAAAAGAGTCACTTTGATGATGTACTATCAGAGAAAAGAGTCACTGTGATGATGTACTATCAGAGAAAAGAGTCACTGTGATGATGTACTATCAGAGAAAGAGTCACTTTGATGATGTACTATCAGAGAAAACTGAAAAGAGTCACTGTGATGATGTACTATCAGAGAAAAGAGTCACTGTGATGATGTACGATTATGTTTTTTTTTTGCAAATAACTGTTCAATTTCCTATCTTATACATTAATAGACCAAATTTTATAATTGCAAAAACATAAACTTTAGTGCAGTATTTGTTTGAAAACATTGAGAAATATATTTTTATTTGCTTGTACTTGTATATTGGAGTTCAGTATTTGATTGCCATGGTGTTCAGTAAATTACAAAATGTTTGATGTTCAGTGCATAACCCTGCAAACATTTCCTTAACATTGCGGTTACCATGTAGACTTTTTGGAACCTGTCCGGGGGGTGGGGCAAGCCCTTCCCCCAAACTCCCCCAACTGGACCGCTAACATAACCTTAGGTGCACTATATATATTTATATTTATAACATATAGTAATTTTATTAATAAAAAATTAATGAAAATTAATAAAATTGAATTAGGCTATTTATATTGACCGAAGAGTTTTTTGCACCGGGGGTTTTTTGCTTGGGGGGGGGGGGGTTTGTCCGGGGGTACATTGCACGGGAGTTTTTGACCACGGATTGTCCTGTCACCGTTAATTATATGGTAATTGACATGTGGATAACTGGATATAACGTAGTAAATTACATATGGTTAACACCTGTTATTAAGATATATGGTCAAGATATTTTCTATCAGTACACTAATTTCTGAAATGATAGTTTTTTAATTTCCTAGTATTTTTAATTCTTAAAAATTTACCATTGTGTACGCAGACTTATTTTAAAATATCTACAAACGTTACAATTACTAAATTAGAAACATTTATTATTGGCAATGTGAAATTAGTAAAGTGTGAAAATTGTAAGAAACATAATGAAACGGGAAAAAATAGTTTGAAAGAGAAACTGGTGATTCTCGAGATGTCGTCATTTAAAAAGTAAAGTTTCCTCTAAAATAAGTGGTTCACATTTTCTTTTAAACCATATACCATCTCTATTTATCCAGTACCATCTCAGGAGACAAATCCAAAGTTACCTGTAAAATTTGTTCTTTTATTGTAGTCAGTATATTTTTGCATTGGGAGGCCTCTATTCTTAGGTATCATTTATCATTCATTACTGAGGGGATTATATATTTACATTGACACTCATTAATATTTACCTCTATATAGGTAAATTAGTAAACCTAAGAATAGCAATAATTTTGTAAATTATTTGAAATAAACTTATTTGGAAGAACTCTGAGACACTCAGGTCTTTCACGTTTAAGCTTAGTCACAAAACGGAACACTGAAGGTATTCAAATTTAATTCTGATATACTACTTATGTTCTTCAATAACTTGGAATGGTTTCAGTACGATGCATTTCAGTGTCTCCATTATTATTAGTAAATTCGGCAGATTACAAAGTTTCTGGAATACTGAGACACTGAAGTACATCGCAAAGAAACACTTTAAAACTCTTGAAGCATTTAAGAACATCAATTTTTATAATATTATTTAATTAAGTGTTACGTTCCTGTGACTATTCATGAGACATCTCAAACTAAGACTGCTCTTTTTCTACATGTTTTATCACTAAGTGATAACAAGGTCCTGGAATATATATTTTGAACAACTTTTGCTCATAACGAAATCTCCTTTCCTGTCATATTAGATAACTAATTAGTAAATTTTCAGATACTTTCTAAAATTAATATTACCTTATTTGCACCCACTGCCTACTGTGGCCATACGATGAGTAAGTACATCAGATGTTTTTGCTGAGGCTTCTATATCGCTAAAGACACATTAATAGAGTTAGCTGCATTGCTCCAACTAACTTCGACTGAATTTCTTCATGCAATGAGTACATTAGCTCAATTAAAATATACTGTGAGGTTCAATGTGATTAAATACAACTTAGTTTGCAATAAAAGTTTTTGTGTATAAAATTGCATTAAAGTATGGACACGCGATAATGCGCTTAAGATAATGTCTGGTGTGTTATTGTAATGTTCCACATTTTAAACATCAATCATTTCATTATTATTGATTCGATTTGAATTCGATTGGTTTTAATTAATTTATAGACTTAAAATTTTTATTATTATGTTTATATGCATGTCACTCTATGTTTATTGTTTATCCATAGATGACTATTCTATAGTTATCTATAGTTTATCATATCTAATTTCAGCGACCACTGTTTTAGATGACTGAATTTATACAGGTCTGGCATGAAACAATATTTTTTTTGAAACAATTCTGTAAATGATTTAAGGACTCTCTTCTTCAATTCATTGGTATCCATGGATTGAGAATGATAAAGTTTACCATTAATGAATCCCCATAGAAAGAAATCACCAGGTGCAATATCAGGTGATCTTGGTTGCCATTTAATGTCCAAGTTGGCGTATGAACCTCTTCAATGTATACCTGTTTTTTTAAATCAGCCACTAACTACATGACAGTTATTAACCCGCAAATGAGGCTCCATCTTGCATAAAAGAGAATTCTTAATCTGTTAATTAATATTCTGTATCAGACCGCGAACCCATTCTATGATTTGAACATAATATCAATATGAATTCTTGACCTCTGAAAAGAGAATATTTAGCAATGAATGGATTCATCATTCTCTTTTTTACTATGCCCATCTTCAGAAATCCAACAATTAAGCTTTTACACTTGTGATGGGGGAGCATTTTAGATAGCGTAATCAGTCGTTATCTCTCCCTCCTACTGAATTATTTGCAGCTGTGATCTCAAACACAGTTAATACGAAGTGGCACTTTACATCTATGATCTTTAGGATATTCCACTATAGCATCTACAACCTCAAACTAAATATGCGTTTATCCGTAGCAACTATGTGATGTCCCTTGTATTGAGGATGCTCACTATAAACATGGAGTGAGAAAAAGTTTATACCTGGTTGCTTAGAAACTGGGCCGTGCACATGGACATGACAGAGACTACTGAGATAGCATCAAGGATGAATATTTCGTGCAGGACCTAAATATATACTACGTTAGTATGAAGAACCTTTTTGTGTTAATTTTCTCTTATCCATAGCAGTATTCAAAGAACTCAAATCAAACAATAATGTTATTAGACGGATTCGCGGTAAATAAAAAGAATTATCATCATGTTTATTTATTTTAATTTTACAGTGAAAATACAAGATCTATGGGAGACCGATATTTGTAAGCTCTTTCAATGTGAGGAATAATTGAATAGAGCTTATAGGGTTACATGCAATGTATGGTGGGATCCAAACTGTCTAGCAACAGGTTCGTTGTTATACCGGTTGATGTGAAATTAATTCAATTTCAATTTGGCTTATATTCTAAACAAGCCAAATTCAATAATTTTTGTTTCCATCATATTTCAAGTATTTACAGGTAATGATAATTCTTTAGAACTATATGAAATATTAGATGAGTGCTTGAATTTACCAATTTATGAAAAACTCTATTTCCATTTAAAAAATCTCTGAAGTTTTATATTTTATAGGATACGGTTCGCGCAAACCGATGGGTAACCCAGGTAACATTGAAATATCCAAGGAATATTCCCTGTATATTTAGATGTTCCCTCATTATCCGCTATCATGAAATGATATCGAGGGAATATCCCTGGAACCGAGAAAAAATTAGCTGTTCCCCTTACGATTTCAAGGGAATATCCCAGGAATTTACGAAAATTAGCTGTTTCCCTTACGATTTCGAGGGAAAATCCCAGGAATTTATGAAAATTAGCTGTTTCTTTTACGATTTTGAAGGAATACCCCAGGAATTTGTGAAAATTAGCTGTTCCTCTTACGATTTCGAGGGAATATCCCAGAAATTTATGAAAATTAGTTGTTTCCCCTACGATTTCGAGGGAATACCACAGGAATTTGTGAAAATTAGCTATTCCTCTTACCATTTCGAGGGAATATCCCAGGAATTTGAGAAAATTAGCTGTTCCTCTTACGATTTCGAGGGAATATCCCAGGAATTTGTGAAAATTAGCTGTTCCCCTTACGATTTCGAGGGAATATCACAGGAATTTACGAAAATTAGTTCTTTCCCTTACGATTTCAAGGGAATATCCCAGAAATTTATGAAAATTAGTTGTTTTCCTTACGATTTCGAGGGAATATCCAAGGAATTTATGGAGATTAGCGTATCCATTACGATTTCGAGGGAATAACCCAGGAATTTGTAGAAATTAGGAAATCCCCCTTACGATTTCGAGGGAATATCCTAGGAATTTATGAAAATTAGATATTTCCCTCACGATTTCAAAGGAATATTCCAGGAATTTTTGAAAATTAGCTGTTCCCTTACGATTTCAAGGGAATATCCAGGAATTTATGAAAATTAGTTGTTTTCCTTACGATTTCGAGGGAATATCCAGGAATTTATGGAGATTTGCGAATCCCATTACGATTTCGAGGGAATAACCCAGGAATTTGTAGAAATTAGGTAATACCCTTACGATTTCGAGGGAATATCCCAGAAATATATGAAAATTAGCTAGCTGTTTCCCTTACGATTTCAAGGGAATATCCCATGAATTTATGAAAATTAGTTGTTTTCCTTACGATTTCGAGGGATTATCCCAGGAATTTATGGAGATAAGCGAATCTTATTACGATTTCGAGGGAATAACCAACGAATTTGTAGAAATTAAGTAATACCCTTACGATTTCGAGGGAATATCCCAGAAATATATGAAAATTAGCTGTTTCCCTTACGGTTTCGATGGAATACCCCAGGAATTTGTAGAAATTAGGTAATCCTCTTACGATTTCGAGGAAATATTCCTGGAATTTAGGGAAATTAGCTTATCCCATTACGATTTCGAGGGAATATCCCTGGAACCGAGAAAAAATTAGCTGTTTCCCTTACGATTTCAAGGGAATATCCCAGGAATTTGTAAAAATTAGCTGTCTGTTCCCCTTACGATTTCGAGGGATTACCCTAAGAATTTGTAGAAATTAGGTAATCCCCTTACGATTTCGAGGGTTTATCCCAGGAATTTATGGAAATTAAAGTATCCCATTACGATTTCGAGGGAATATCCCTGGAACAGAGAAAAAATTAGCTGTTTCCCTTACGATTTCAAGGGAATATCCCAGGAGTTTGTGAAAATTAGCTGTTCCCCTTACGATTTCAAGGGACTATCCAAGGAATTTATGAAACTTAGCGTATCCCATAACGATTTCGAGGGAATATCCCAGGAATTAGTGAAAATTAGTTGATTCCCTATTGATATCGAGGGAATATTACAACAATTACAAAAAATTTGTTGGTCCTATGAGGATATTGAAGGATTACTCCAGGAATTACTAAAGTTTAGTTGATCCACTAATAATATCGAGGGAATATTCCAGGAATTTGTGAAAAATAGTTGATCCCAAAAAATTATATAAGAAATTATTATAAAAGAAAAAAAGAAATAATCTATGAAATATGAAACTATATTTATCGATGATAACTTAAAGATAAACTTGAGTTATCATATTGCATAAAGTTCATTAAAAATCTTACTTTTACTGTGTCCAGGATGGTCGAGTGGTTAGCGTCGCAAGCAGAAGTCAACAAGGTGCTGGTTCGAGACCTGGAAACATCACTTCATTTCTTTCTCCATTTATTTCCATTTAAACAATATGTATCATTCAACTAATTCATGTAAAGTCAAACGTACACGTACAAATAATGTATATGCTAAGAAATACTAATTTTGATTTTCTTATTTTATATCCGTCCTCTATTCTAGATATCTAGGAAATATTTAGGGAATATTCCGTCTTGTTCCCCTTGATATCGAGGGAATATCCATTCACTATCATATTTTCATTCCCTTGTTAATGAGGGGATAACTATTTTGATATTCCCTTTCTCTTCCCTTGATATCCAGGGAAGATTCCAGGAATATTTATATTTTAATTCCCTCTTGTTCCCCTTGACATCAAGGGAATATCCATTCACGTTCATATTTTTATCCCCTTGGTAATGAGGGGATAACTGATTTGATATTCCCTTGCTCTTCCCTTGATATCCATGGAGGATTCCAGGAATATTTATATTTTAATTCCCTCTTGTTCCCCTTGATATCGAGGGAATATCCATTCACTTTCATATTTTCATTCCCTTGTTAATGAGGGGATAACTGTTTTGATATTATCTTTCTTTTCCCTTGATATCCAGGGAAGATTCCGGGAATAAATAATAAAATGTCCCATAAAGATCCCCTGGATATCAAAAGGGAATATCGCCATATCGCGAGAAGTGTAAAATAGGAATATTTCAGGGAACAATGAAGGGGATATCAGGGGAATATCGCTGGGGATATCCCGGGAATATCCCGGGAACAATCAAATGTTACCTGGGTTGAATCCAACCACTGGTTACAACAAACAAACCTTGAAAAAAAAAGATACTTAGATTTAGAGTACTTACATAAATGGATAGTTAAATTATGAAATTGGATCGCTGTATATATATCATCTATATAATTTTAATAGATATTTCAAATGCAGAAAAATAGTCATTAAAATATAATCGTGATACCTAACAATTGTAAAAATATTGTCGGCCAACGTTAATGATGACTATAGGAAATATATCTAGAAAAGTTAAGAAATAGACATGAGCGTTTGATAAGAAATTTTAAAAAATTGAAATTTTTCTGAGAATTATATGAAAATGTCGATAATTTTTTCATTTTAATTTCATTGAAGTTCTTTTTTTGGCCGAAATACAGAGCTCAAAGTCATTCAAAAGGCATCTTGAGCTTGACAATGAAATTTCCATTCTATAACAATTAATGAACTCACATTTATCAGATAAACTTTTTAGGCAATACTACAAGTCACACTTCTACAATAGGAATTACTTCACACTTTATTATACTATTCTTTTAAATATATTTGTTGTAACACTATTTACGTTGTAACGTAATAATTAGGAGAGCAGTGAAAGGCAGGTCAGGGCTGGTTGTTTACTAGAGCATAGCTGGTACATCACTCCTGAAAAATCCTAATCATTCACATGAACGCACCTATATATGAAAAGAAACTAATGAACATAGAAAACTATAATACAATGAAATTACATGGGATACTTTAATAGACATATATAAATAACATTAATGAAAAAGAATAAAGAGAATAAATACAAATGATAGAAACAGAATATAACAATATGCACTAAAATATTCACTCTAAATCAGTGCATCTCTCCACAAAACAGAAAGGTGTTCATTACAGATTTTGTTTACAGATATAACGCAAATAACAATTATATAGGAAATAGTTAATCATAAAATAGGGATTGTAGTTATTATAATAGCATCAATTACAACGTTCTTGCCTGATTATTACTCCATGTTATATTGTAATCTAAACTTTAAACCGACATAAAAATGAATGATAATAATTTTAATCGATATTATGCAGACAATATCATATAGTGATGTTATTAATATTAGCTTGATTTAAAATATATTCACTTTTGACGAAGAATTCTCCTCGCTTTGCAACTTAGATTCATTAAAGTGATTGAACTGACATGAGAAAATATAACGAGTCCTAAAATTGGACTGGATTTGGTATTCGCAAAGCAAAATAACATCATATTGCATTGGAAACGCTTTTCATTATATAATTTGCGAATCATCATTTAAATCAAAAACCATTAATGGTTTTTCAAAAGCCTAAACTTGCTATAGTTTAGTTTGGTTTAGTTTAGTTTAGTTGTAATAAACAGTTGAGTGCTATTTTTTTAAATTCCTGATGCTATCAGAATTAAAGATTAGCTGATATTGCCGACAGAGCTAAAGATCATCGAAATATAGACCGTCGAGTGACATGAAAATGTCAAATTCAAGATACATCCATAATGATGATGTATGATATTATAAATTTCGAAACATTAAGAAATATTTCATCTATATAAGTTTTAAATGAATACTTTTAATGTAACAACATAATATCTATATAATTAAATCATTTATCGATCGTTCACTGTAAATTGAAGGCAATCAAAACATGTAACTTTAGTTCCAATCTAATAAATGAAATCATACGTTATTTTTTTAGTTCCTTCAACATCTAAGAAATTTCTTTTTAGGAAAGCCAATTTTACTTAGCTACCATTCATCAAATTTTAATCGTGAACATCATATTTTATTCCCTAAACTACGGAGGGAAAAAAAGGAACCCGAATTGAACTGATTATAATTTTGAAATAGATCAAGATATTTTTTATTTTTGTTTGGTTACAAATGTTCAGAAAAGTGTTTTTTTATCACTATTGCAAAGGATATTTTGATGGAAATATTTTTCTTTTCTCAGCGTTGTGTAAAGAAAAGTGTGGTAAAAATGTAAGTTACACAAAACAGTTTTCCAAACGAAAGCTTACAACTATTGTTTTTTTTTATAATATTACTAAATAAATAAATATTATTACAAATAATGTTGTTATAAAGGATATAGTAAAATATTGAAAAATAATATCCATTTTAATTAATTTAACAAATAATAATATATTTGACATGGCGGCCCTCATCTTGCTCTCATCGATGTCAGAGCTATTTTCATTAATTCAGGATTATTCTTTAAGACTTAACTTTATTCTGTTCCTCATGATATCCAAATTAATAGGTGAAGATATATAAACTTTATTCCTTAAATATACTCGCAGAAATAAAATTACAATGAATGAGATCTGAGATTCGGGAGGCCATTCAATGCTATGTCCAATTGCAATTATTCGGACAAACTGTACTTACAAATAATTTTTAACTACGATGGACCTGTGTGCATCCACCAGATAAGATTAAACTGCTAGTCTCTTAAACAATTGAACAATTTGTGTTTGGGTATAATTTACCAGTTCAATTGTTGCAAAATAAGTCTCAATCATCAAAAAATGGGCGTAACAAGATAGTAACAATAGTTTTAAGCTTTTAATTAATATTTACTTGGAAAACTGTTTTGTGTAACTTGAAATAACACTTATTTCAACGCAACAGAGGAGAGAGAGGAAAAAAAATAACGATTTAACATTAGTTGCTAGAGTAAAAAACATATTTTTTCACGAAATGCAACAAATATAATGAAATATCTTATATTTTTAAAAGCTATAAGCATTTTGATTCAGGTTTCCATTTTTGCGATCCATACTTCATTTTGGTCCAATCATATTATTACCAATTCAACAAACTTGGATTACCCTGACAAAGACAGTTAGCATCATTGGCCCAGTCATTTATTCTTATTAAAAATCCCATCTTATTTGACGGCATATGAACACTATATATAGTAACAAAAACACATCAATATAAATCGGAGAAAATAACTATTTGCTGATATTCGACTTTCTTCCCATATTGGCCGCTAAATGTTCTTCAGGTCAAACTTAAAAACTTCAAATATTTCAGATACAATTTAACTTACTTCAACACAATACCATAAAATACACCTGAACAGTTAGAGCAATCATACAATACTATAACAGTTCAGCAATTCCAATCGCATTTATTAGCTAGATCTATTACCTCATAAAATATTCAGTAAGTCTTAGCCTTAGTAATATCTATTTCTCAATTACTCTTCAAATAGTGGCATGGAACTGGATGGAATATAGAAAAATATATAAATTCGTGGGCGCACCTTGTTATTCGGTTGCTAATGACTACACTAACGATTAATGTTCCATTGCACGTTATATCGTACGATTGATACTAGAAGGAACAATTATTGAAAGTATCAATCAGAGGAGAATTATGTTTTTTTTTTCTAAAAAGGAGTTATACATTATGTAAGATCGAGAAAAACAACATATTTGTTATATTATCTTTATTGAACGATAGAACCTTTTAGTTGAACTTCATTTATCATTTGATTGAATAACGCACAGGAATTATGATCCAATTTTATTATTATTATTCACTGGGAATATCAAGATTATATATAGTATGGGCACTAGGACTTTTCCCTGCCGGACTTTTCCCCGCTGGATCATTTCCCGTCGGACTTTTCCCCGCCAGGACTATTCCCCTCCGGACTTTTCCCCGCCGAATAAAATAATAGTACTTTGGGCTATTAAATAATAGTTTTGATAAAACAAACCAATTATCAATAGAGATCGTGTAATGTTCTTGGTTTGATTCGATACACATTATTTTTTAAATATCCTCACAAAAAGAAGTCAATTGGTGAAAGATCAGGCGATCGAGCAGGCCATTCAACATCACCGAATTTGAAAATCAATTTATGCGGGAACTGATTCTTAAACTTGCCATGGATAACCTTGACGTGAGTTTAAGACTAGATGGAGATCATCTGAGAGGAATAATCTTCGAGAAAGACTAATCTAATTGAACCCTTTTGTTTCTCTCTCTTTTCAATGGTGCATTTTTTCTAGGTTTAAAACTTTTGGAGTTATTCGAGTTTCTTTCAGGTCCCGTTATATATAACACTGAAACATTCTGTATGTTAATCACATGTAATTTATCAAATTTCCATGTAAAACCACATCCAATAATACAAATGGTATTCATTTTCAAAAACTACACATGGTATACACAATTACACATATTCTAAATGAGTGTTACATGAAATACACATGGAAATGTTTGCAGGGTTGTATTTGAAATGACAATAAAATTAAATATCATTGTATTCAATTTAAAAAAAAAGTGCAATGCTTAAAACAATATAATATTCGAATAAGAAACTATTTCATTATTCAGTTCATTTTAGTATAGTAACATTAAAATATTATATTTAATAATTTCTCACATATACCATATATATGTGTGTATAGTTATCCAAAATACAGAGTAGTTAGATTATATGTGTAGCTTTCAATTCCCTTAACGTATTTAATTATAAAACATATAAATTTTAAATACTAACATACGCAATAAAAATTTAAAATAGTATTTTAATATAACGGATTTACAAAATTCAAAATCTGATATATCACTGAATAATATAACACCAAAGAAAAGAATCACTGAATAATGTAACACCAAAGAAAAGAATCACTGAATAATGTAACACCAAAGAAAAGAATCACTGAATAATGTAACACCAAAGAAAAGAATCACTGAATAATGTAACACCAAAGAAAAGAATCACTGAATAATGTAACACCAAAGAAAAGAATCACTGAATAATGTAACACCAAAGAAAAGAATCACTGAATAATGTAACACCAAAGAAAAGAATCACTGAATAATGTAACACCAAAGAAAAGAATCACTGAATAATGTAACACCAAAGAAAAGAATCACTGAATAATGTAACACCAAAGAAAAGAATCACTGAATAGTGTAACACCAAAGAAAAGAGTTAATGTAAAATAGAGTTAAACAAGATAAATTCCGCGACATGCTAATTTGTCGCTGTCTTACAAATTTGTCGTTGTTTACCCATAACATATTTTATAAATGTAAAATCAATAGTAATAGTATTGTTTATTTTTGTGAATATAAAACTGTGATAGAAAATATTTTCGTTGACTGTACTTTCACACTAAACTTCGCTTTAACTCTGGAACATTTCATGAACTAATCAATACGATTGCCATGGTGCTAAGAAAAACACAAAATGTTTGATGCTCAATACATCAGGTAATAAAATAACTATTAAGTTAAGATACGAGATCATTCTTTAGGGATCCAATTATTTCACTTTGACACTAAATGGTTATTGTTTATATTTGATTTTGTGTGTTGAAACACGTTGATAGATTCATTAGACTGTTAATGTAATTGAATATACTATAGAAAATTTATTGAAACCATTTCATTCCTTAGTTTTTTAAAGTTGAACATATCCTGTTTAAAAATATGTACCTCATTAATCACAAATTTATAAATATTTTATTATTAAATTATTATCATGATTAATAGAGTGAAATTAATTATTGATAAATTCAGTATTACATACATTCCTCACTCTTTATAAAAAGATTTAGTACTAATTTACTTTGCAATTGAAATATTTTAATTGTTCTACAGTTCAGACTTTAGAGTGAAAGAAAATCAACTAAATACTTAATTCCGAACTATTTTGTATAGCGTTCTAGTTACGAACGATCTTGAATGTTTTGCATAGTTCGATATGGAAATTTTTGTATGAATTAATGTTTGAATTACACAAAAATTATTTTAACTAATGATTATGGGAGCGAATCATTATATAAATTGAATAATAAGCTATTGATTAAATTTTTTGGATCATAAAAGTAGAAGCTCATCCTAAGCAATGATGTCACATCTCAAAATATTGACTGAAAACTACAAGGATATTGCTTCTAATTTTTCAACAGTATTCACATTTTTCTGCAATGATATCTGCGTACCCTTATTTTCAAACAGTCATATCTTCCTATCTTATATGCATTCATATATTTTAACTGTGCAGCCCAAATCATTTGCATAGTTTGTGGAAGATCAAAAAGGATATAATTAGTGTTTATTAAAGATAAAAAACAATACATAAAGTACTGAGATATCTAGAGCACAATAATTATAATTAACCCTATTAAATGTGGCGTTTAATATCCTGAGACATTTGGACAATATTTAGAGATTGTTCAAGTTAATTTAAATTGTATCCTAATAGACCAAAACACAAATATTCATAGTATGGTTGTTTATTTAAAAGTTTACGATTTGACCAAGCTAACATTAATTCCTTCTTATTATTACACTGCAGTATGTCCTCATACAACAATGGATTCTAAGATGTAATTCCATGTAAAAAAGGCAATTTTATCCCCAGTCTTAAAACCCAGTACCCAACCTACTGGTCAAAAGAATAAACATGTAAAATACTCCCAGTGTAAAAAAAAGCAGCCTTAAGTCAAAAACCATTATACACCACTTTTACACGAAGTCAAAGTAGACGAATTCATAATAAAATAAAATAACAAGTAGTACTATATGACATCTTCTTATAGTTATTATCACTGTTGTGTTGGCGATAGTGAAGATAATCAACCTGTGTGATTGAAAATCTAAATACCTCAACTGATAAAGAGCGTTCATACAATTTTTCCTTTTGCTGTTCTATCACATGTGTATTGTGTAGTGAAAAATAAACAGCTTGTGATTGATCAAGAAAAAGTTCAATTTGCTACAATCAAAATGCAAGTTACCTCCTAGTATTATATTAAAGATTAATAAGTGATAAATATTTATAACTAACAAACCTAACCCGTATAGTGGGGTAAAATTTACCGGGGTGGAATATACCTAGGGTAGAATATACCGGGCTGGAATATACCAAGGTGCAATATACCGGTCACCTAACAAATTTATTAAAATGAAAAGTATCATTTTAATAATACGGAGTAGCAAATATTTAGAATCTTTGCAATCAACAATGAATTATATTAATTTTCACTTCCCTACAAACAATTCAACATTGCACACACAAGGTTAATAGTAGATTAATGAGTACAGTGTGGCAATACAGTATAAATATATGTAATATACGTTAAAACAATTCAATTATTATATGAACACATAAGAAACATCAAACATATCATGAAAAAAAAATCATATTATAAAAACAGTAACAAATTGAGATTTAATTGACCTTTCATGTGAATTACCAACAGGTTTTTACCATATGTAATTTATCACATTTATATCAACATGTCAAATACCATATTATTGTCATATAACAAATAGGGTGTTTCAGCGTTGCGGGACCTGAAAGAAATTCGTATAATTTCTAAAGATTTATTCCTAGGAAAAACACAAATGCGCCATTGAAAAAAAAAATTAATAAGATTAGTCTTTCTCGAAGATTATTCCTTTCAGATGATCTCCCTCTAGTCACAAACACACGTCAAGATTGTCCATGGCAAGTTTATAGAATCAGTTTCCGCAGAAATTGATTTTCAGATTCGGTGATGTTGAATGGCCTGCTCGATCGCCTGATCTTTCACCCCTTGACTTCTTTTTGTGAGGATATTTAAAAAATAACACGCATCGAATCAAGCCAAGATTGTTATTTCTTTTATTACGTTGTCAAATCTCAAGCTAGATTTTAATAATTTGTGTGCTCATAATTTGAAATTCAAAGCATGTTTAATACAAGAATTCAGAGTCAAAGATAGAAGTTCTTCCTACTTGATATTAATATATAACTTGCAGGACGCTTAATATACTATGTCTATATAATATGTATATATAACATGTTAATTACTGTTGAGATAATAGCTTCTATAAATTCTGATTTATTTGCAATTATAAAATTGAAGTTTCTTGCATTGGACAATATTATAAACTTAGTTGGAAAAGTATTTATATCTAAAGTGACAAGAGTAAACATGTTATCACATATATGCACAATTCATATAATGGTCATTGGTCAAAGGAATGGAAAACCAGCTTCAAAAAAACGACATTCTTAAAAGACCGAGAAATTTACCAATTCTTAAAGGTCCTCCCTACTCTAAATTAAAAAAAATCTGGACTTGCCTTAAATTTGTAGAGATAAGGTTATATTACATAAGACAGTTAACAGAGAAAGAAATCGATCAAGTATTCTGTTCACAATTAATTATATAAGAAATATTCACCATCAACTTTCACTTGTTTTACACAGAGAAAAAAGTTTACTCATATTTAATGGGTCAACAATTTATGCTTTGAATCAATTTATTACGTGAGTTAGTTGGACTATATTCATGTTTTCACGTGTGTCAAAACAACTCTGACGTGGTGTGTCACCAAACATAGTTAATTCAAATCATTTTATGGATTGAATCAACTTACTTTGAGAGTTAGAGATACATTTTGGGAGTTTGAACATATGTTAGAACAACTACGACAAGTAACTCACAAAGATTGTTAATCCAATGTATGTAATTAACTGACTATGAGAGTTAGCGCTACTTTTTTTGAAGTTTAGGTGTGAGTTAAATCAACTATGACATAGCGTGTTATAGTAACCCACAAACACAGTTAATCCAATGTATTCTGCAGTGTATGAATTAACTTACTGTGAGAGTTGGCGCTACTTTTTTGTAAGTTTAGGTGTGAGTTAAACGACTATGACATAGTATGATAAAGTAACCCACCAATACTGTAAATCCAATTTATCTGGTGTGTAAATTAACTTACTATGAGAGTTGGCACTACTTTTTTTGAATTTAGGTGTGAGTTGAATCAATTGAGTATGTGGCAACTTATGTTTTCCTCAAAGCCAATTAATCGGTTGACACTTTACAGTTCAAATCTTGTTTCAAGTGTGTTACGTGTTGAATGTGCATGAACGCTCCTCAATACCATTTTAGTTCGAGTTCAAACAATAGCGTTATATGCACTGAATAGTATTATCGCTGCCGATCGATTATTAATTATTAATTAATTCCATTATTAAATTGATAAATGTCTGCCTAAATATTCTAAAATTTTGGGGATTGATAGACTGGCGGCTAGGTAGTTATTTGAAGAGCTGATATCAGTGTATAATACTTACCTATTACGTAGTATTTATCAGTACCTACTTAGTTACCTACATTACTGTTTGTCAATACCTACCTAGTTACCTACTGGTGTTTATCAATGCCTACCTAGTTGCCTACATCTGCTTATCAATACCTAATTAGTTACCTTCTTGTGTTTAACATTGCCTACCTAGTGGCCTACAACTGTATATAAATACCAATCTAGGTCCTAGTTACCTACTAGTATTCATCAATACCTCCCTAGTTACCTACAACTGTTTGTCAATGCCTACCTAGTTATTTACTAGTGTTTATCAATGCTTATCTAGTTACCTATAACTTTTTGACAATACCTACCTAGATACCTACCAGTACCAATACCTACCTACCTAGTATACCTACTAGGTAGTGTTCATCAATCCGTACCTACTTACCTACTACCTAGTATTATTCATCAATGCCTACCTAGATAGTAGATACCTACATCTGTTTATGAATACCTACCTAGTTATGATACGTAAATAAAGCTTGAGATAGATATACTTTTTTGGTATAACTTTTTCCCGCGTAAAACAGACGAGGCACAGAGAGGGACATCCCGCGTGGGACAGTGAGGGATATCCCGCGTGGGACAGAGAGGGACATCCCACGTGGGACAGAGAGGGACATCCCACGTGGGACAGATGTGGGACAGAGAGGGACATCCCGCGTGGGACAGAGAGGGATATCCCACGTGGGACAGAGAGGGACATCCCGCGTGGGACAGAGAGGGACATCCCGCGTGGGAAAGACGTGGGATGTGAGTGGGATTTAAGACGTGGGACAGACGAGGGACATCCCGCTTGTGTAAGACATGGGACGTGAGTGGGATTTCAGACGTTGGAAAGACGTGGGATTTCAGACGTCTGAAATCCCCCGTCCCTCTCTGTCCCTCGCTAGCGAGGGATGTCCCCCTCTGTCCCACGTGGGACAGAGAGGATATGGTTAGCTGGGAATGTGTTTGGCGATTTAGATAAAATTTCACTTTTTTCTATTTATCCGTCAGATTTAGATCCTTCCTAACTATAAATCTTATTATACAGTGTTATAACTATTCTCCATAATTTCCGTGGATTCGTTCCCCTTACATCAGGGTAAGTTACCACTTAACGTTTGTACCTTAATGTTAATGTTTAAATTTAAAATGTGAATCTATATATATATATATATATGGTATAGTAACTAGTTTTAAATATTCTATTTTACTTGCTATTGGAATTCTTGGTTATTACAAATTATTTGAATAATTTGATAATTATACATAGTAAAAATCAAATAATTGTATGTACCACTTTCTTGTCATTTTTCTGAAGTACTTTGTTATTCATAAAATTAATATCTTTATATAATTTACCTTTTGTATTTAATATGAATTTTTGTTGAATAAAAACTAAATCTGGAAATAATATTTCCAGGTGTCAATCTGCATCTCATCCTGTTTAATAATACTCCACGCACCCCCATACAGAGCATCAAGCAGAGCATCAAGTGGCAGGGGAGTGGTGAGTTTGCCTAGATGAAACTGCATTGAGAGGTTGTAAATCACCTGTGCGCCTTGGTTTACCATCTTTTTTGGTAATTGTATCCATCCTTGAGCGCCAAGTGGTTGCAGTTTCCCATGGCACATGCTATATTACACTATTACACGCATTTTCTCATCGCGATCAAGACCAGTCATTTGCTAATTAACAGGAATAGGAGTATGGATAGCATGAGGTTATGCATTTTTGTCAATGAGGAGCTTCAGTGGTGGACCACTCATCATTGTCAAAGGTTGATGCTCGCATACATTAAATGTAATTCAGCTGTAGTACTTCAGTATCCACTTCTTCAATTTCTCTCTGTTTTCCTCATTTGGAGTATAAGATAATTTGCTAGGAATTGGAGATGGTTTGGTGCAATTTGGACATAGGCATGTCTTATCATTTAAGTCATTCATTCCAAAATTTTGATGATTCCATCAATAGAGAGAGCTGAGTCTTGGCTTTGTTTGGTTGGAAAATCAATGTCAATTATACCTAAGTTCTCGCAAACTTTTTTGCTAAGATAGATACGATCATCAGACTGAATGTAACATAAAGAATGAGCCACGAAATTTGATTTTTTTCAAACTTGGAGGTGTGATAGACATGAATAATCTTCCAAGAATTGACAAGTTTGAAGCCTTGGCTCCAGATAGTCTCTGTTAGACCGGAAATAAATCATACTTTGTTAGGCCTATTGATTTCACCAATGACAATCCAGCAACCATTGTTCTTGCTCCTGTATCAGCAATGGCTAAATCTCTTGCAGTTTCTGATGGGATGAGGTCAAGTTAATTCTTCATGTAGGCATTCTTGTATGTGCGGATATGAACTTCAAGTCAAGGGTTCCTCTTCACACCTGATGAGCACTTGTTGTTGCTACTGTATTTTCTCTAGACTCCTTCGTTCTAGCACCCAACTGCACACCTGCCAGACTTACACCATTGTCAACTCCCATTCCCAACTGAACGCCTGATCCCTTTGTCACAGGCTCACTCTGAGTGTTGAAATCTTTAATTCCGAGTGTCATTGTCTTTTCTGAATACAGACTTGCTGTATCAATATTAGATATGTCATCGACCTCAAGTCTATTCAACCGGGCATTCACTTCCTTAGTCTGATTTAATCTTTCAGATCATATTTCTTGAGATTGGAAGGCAGAACCCACAGCACACAATCTGGAGTGAAGTTCATAAGATGAATTTTTGAATTTAGCAAAATTAATCTTTATACTCTTTGCCAGACTTAGCAGGGCCTCAGACTTCATGATTGTAGGATCCTCGCCCAGTGTATTTTTGAAGGAGCAATGACTCTCTAAATAAATTTCATTAAGTTGAGACAAGTGTGGCGCTGGTGCCCTCAGACTTTTTTTGACTTCAGCTTAGACTTGATCATTCATGATTATATTTCTAAGATGCTCCAAGAAGAACCCACTGACTCAAGACTCCTATCTAACCAGATCAAAAGGTCTCACCTTAATGCCTCAGAGAAAGGCAATCCAACTGTGGCTAGCAGTTGCAGTTTTGTCACTGTTACGACTCTAGACTGTCCGTGGAATTAAAAGTCAGGATTTTCTTGAATTTATTCTTCAACAAATTTACTTCATTGGTTTAGTGACCTGAGGTAAAAACACAAATATAAGATACTAAACATATCTATCTATTTATTATAAAATTCATATGAGTAGAGCAATAAAGATTAAAACTTACAGAACTGTGTTTTTAGCCTCCAGCTGAATTGAACTGGTTTTTCCAGTCTGGGTAACTTTACACTCTCACAATAAATTGTCAACAATTTCTTACTAAACTTTATAATGGATTACCCTGTAACACACAATGCACATAATTTATGTAGCTAATTAAATCTAATGTAAAAGGTCACACAAACTGAAGAACAAAGGTACAGCCGCTAATATGACAAAATATAAAAATATGAGCACTTTTAGGTTTTCCTTCTTTTTCCCCTAATAGAATCACTCATGTTTTACAAGAGGCTTGGTGAATCATTTACATAGGGAGGCCTAGGCTATGTATCTCCGTATCGTGTGATCAGGATGCCTCAAAAGCTCTAATATCATACATGTTAAACTACCAGTAACATAGTATGATGAGGAAAATTATATGTATTCTTTTGTGTAACAGTTCCTGTATTCTTTTTAGCACTCTAAGGTAGAATCTTCCTCATTTAACCTATATGTAGTTAAAAAAATGTAATAAAAAAGAATTAATAGTTAGAAGGGTTATTTAGAATACTTCTGTGAGACAAGTACTCACAGTAATATTGTCTTGGTACAGAGTATTTTTAGATTTCAAAATTATAGAATGTAATATGGTTGTTAATTGAGGAGAGGGAGAGATGTGGTAATTCTCCTAAAGATTAGCAATTTAAACTTTTGGATTTTAATATGTTGGGACTGTATTTTAAAAAGAGTTCTGCACTATGATTTTCTATTAGTTAGCTATTTAATTGACTAATACTGATAAACCAGAATTTGCTAGCTATTGAAAAATAACTTGTTTTATAAGTTATATATAGCAAATGTTAGAATTTTATATGGCATATTTTATTCTTTTATTAAAATGAATAGACTAAAGTAGCAAGATACATTAGAGGAATATAGTAAAGTCGCAATTCTGACATAAATTCATTGAAAATAAAAGAGGGTGATTATAGTTGGTTTAGATTCCGGAAGTCCACTCTATGAACTATACAGCTGAATAAGTATCATGTGATTTATACCGATTTACTTTGAGTTTCAAGAACAATCAATATTTGAGGGAGGAGAAATCTAAATATTCATGAGCTATAAACATATTTTGTATAAATAGTTACTCACTGTTTGTGATCTAGACATGATGATTATCATGGCTACCTTAACTGGTAGCCATCTCCAAACAGATGCTCCAAGAGCATCAAACAGATATGCGATGCCACTGAAATTTCAGTTCCTACAGCACCTGAACAATCTTCAGACCAAGAGAAGGGCAGGAACCACTATAAATTTGTCTTGTGTATTTCAAGCGTGGAGGTCACTCTGTCAAAAACATCATATTTAGAAAGCATAATTAATGATTTATGGAACTCATTCACTGAATGAGGTTTGGGAGTTCTGACCCACTCCCAATGGATCAAGCTGCACAACCGAAGTCAAGGCCCATTTTAGTATCAAAATAATGTTAATTCAGCTTGATCCAGTAGTTTCTCTTCTAACTTCCTTCAAATTTGAACAGGAACATAGGAAAGAGATCAATGTATTTCTGCATCACCTATAATCTAACATTTCAGCTAAAGCAAGCAACAAAAAGTCGGAAGGAACTTTTGCTAAAGACAGATAAGGTTACTACTTTATTGAATGGTATCGCCTAACAAGGGAGCGTAAAATAATTATGCTGATGCCGGCACAGTTACACTCAGCATCTAACGCGTAGGTACATTCCTGTCAACAATAACATAGGTAGTGGGAGGCAGTGTTGACCGTGGCCGGTAAATTCCTCTATGGAAAGTTCCAACAGGAACATTCCACCGCAGAAGATTCCATCGGCGTTAAACTCAACTTACAGAAAATTCCACCATGGAAGATTCCGCCGTTTTGAAAATACATTCGGTATATGTCACGTGCATTTCAGTGATCTGCCCATTTTTTTAATTTGTACATCTAATTGGCCCATTGTATCGCATATATCAATCGATAGCGCATATGTTGCGCAACCATCGATCGGTTTTTGCGCGTTCGAATGATACGGTTTTTCTTAATTTATGCATTTAATTAATTGTTTTGTTTTCAATGGAAAGATATTGTCTATTTAATTCTTTTTTATATTTGATAGAGCAACCATCAGTCGATTGTTGCGCGTTTGAATGATATGGATTTTGTTAGTTTATGCATCTAATTATTACATTTAATAGAGCAACCATCAGTCGATTGTTGCGTGTTTGAATGATATGGATTTTGTTAGTTTATGCATCTAATAATTGCATTTAATAGAGCAACCATCAGTCGATTGTTGCGCGTTTGAATGATATGGATTTTGTTAGTTTATGCATCTATTTATTACATTTAATAGAGCAACCATCAGTCGATTGTTGCGTGTTTGAATGATATGGATTTTGTTAGTTTATGCATCTAATAATTGCATTTAATAGAGCAACCATCAGTCGATTGTTGCGCGTTTGAATGATATGGATTTTGTTAGTTTATGCATCTAATTATTACATTTAATAGAGCAACTATCAGTCGATATCGGGTTTGTCTAATTCGTTGCGGTGGTAGCGCACATAGTAAATAAATAGTATTATGGGTAGCGCATGCCAGTAATAGATATGAAATAAACTCAAATTAGATATTTAACTGAAAGTCCCAGCAAACATGGATGTATCTATTCGATGTCTAAGCGACTCTGTATAACCTCTCTTCCGACATCGAATAACAGAAACAAATTAGACATGGTGACATCAAGAGGACATTAATCCGATATCCGTTTGCACCGCTAAACCGCATCATATCAAGTATATTTGGCATCGAAGCGATACCGTTATAACAGCGTTGAATAGAAAGATAAATTACGACATCCAACATACATAGGGATTCTGCATCGAACAGACGCCTAATTATATATCTAATATGCTTCGAAACGATATCCACTTGCATCCAATAAATGAATAAATAAAAATTGAAAACTCTTACTTTCATTGATATAACGTACTGTATTATGGGGGAAAGAATAAACGAGGTCACTTTGAATTTTATTAGCAAAAACCGTGGAGTTTTCAGTCAATATTTTGAGATTTGACAACGTTGCATAACATAAGCACCTCCCACACGTAGTAAGAAAAAAGATGCCAATTAGTGAATAGTAAATGACTATATTGATACCAATTAGTGAATTTGTTGAATATTTTTGAAGATGGAGAAAATTATATTTTGTCGTATTAATTATAAACTTAATATCATATGCATGCTTTTGATGAAATCTATATTTATTTTAACTATTCCGATGAGCTATGTATATTTTTCTTATTTTTCGATTAAGTGTAGCTGAGAAACAGTAAATTCAAGATACGCTAATTGAGTGGTTACCTAAAACTACTAACGGGCAGCGACCGATTTCATTGTATATCAAATTTTGATGGAAAGAATAGAATCTATGACTTAATTGACTTTCATCTTCAAAATATATTTCCACTCATAATTTTCTATTACTAAAAAAATAAAACCTTATATAACTATATTGCGTTTGGCATAACACGAAAAAAAATTTGGGTTCCTTGGATTTAATATCTATCAGCTTTTATTACACTAACCCGCCATTAAATGTAAACAGTCCGGCAAATTAAAACTACATTTATAAAAGTATTTTCAACTTCTAAATTGAATACGCAGTCGTACCTATGATCATCGTAGAGGAATCTTTAATAAAGGGAGTCATTGCTGCTCCCGGTTTATATGAGTGTAGAAAGGGTAGTTTTAATATCTTTATAAATTAATTATTATGGATACCCCAAAAAATTATTTAAGGTAATTTATATATACAGCTATTCTTCACAATAGTGAAAAAGAAAGAAATAACGAATATATCTTATTCAAAGTATTTAATATATTTTCTTTGCTTAATTAACTTCGCTAAGAATCTCTAATTCACTGTTTGTGAATTGATACTCATTCATTTTCTAGTCCAGCCATATAATTCCAACGCAAAACATTAGTTATTAACTGAATCATAGATTCTGAATTCAACTCTGATTCAAATAGATGAAATGGAAAAAGAGATACAAGGGACTTCGAAGAAGTAGTCAGATAGAAAAATAGTTCTAAATAACTTTTACTTGCGCTTAAGATAATTGGACAGCTAGTGAAAGATAGAACTGTAAATAATTATGAATTTATGATAAATGCCGTGTTTTTGACAAGTCATAAAAAAACTCAAATTAGTTTTAAACCAACAAAGAAACGTTAAACTAACAAATGAACACTAAAAGTTTTAGGTTTCATATAATATTTACATGAATCTTGAGTTGTTAAAATTAGAACTTCTCTGATTCTCTGCAAAAAGAATATTATATAAAAAAATCTATTGCGAATATACCAGTGGAGCAAACTCGTCTAGCCAGGTCAGAGGATGGAAGTATACATCCGAATTCTCATTCTCGAGAGTCCTTTCCTCTTTTCACAAAATTGCAGAATAAAGGGTATAAATAAATAATAAATCTTTAAAGGTAATTCATGAATCGAAGGATCTTGCGATTTAATTTAATAAATTTAGTCAAGGGTTTAACGTCTGTTTCGGAATTCAATGTTATATTACCACGTTAAAGGATAATAAATTACAATGGACTCTAAGAAGCAGTCAGAGAAAAAAGTAACTCCATATACAGTTACCAACCACCAGTCAATGACTATGCTCATGGATGCAGATAGGCAGATAGTCACTTTCCAAGTAATGTGACATAAAAGTGAGACAAGCACCGATGAATGCCCTCAAGGATGGAAGAGGAAAATGAAGAGGTGATAGTAAATTAAGTCTACTAAAAAATCTGATCTTCTAGTTGAAGAGCATAAATGTCCTCTAAAACTGCAAGTAGCGTTAAAAACTGACAAGGTAGAAATTAAAAAGAATTTTGTGAAAACCAGTATCTTTCGGCATGTTTCTTTTCTCTATTAGAATTGTTGTTAAATATCTTCCTGACCTTGATCTTCAATGGCTTTTGAGTTTTGAATGAATAAATAGTTCAAAAGAACTGGGAAGTTCATGCTTCATTTTTTGCCTACAAACCATTGCCCATTTGTTTATTAAATATTGTTTTCTATGTCCCATGATTAAATTCTTGCATATAATATACACATGAAATGTTTGGTTCAGTTGCATTTCGATCTGCATGGGCCAATCTGTTGCATCTGTTCTGTGCGGATGTAGTCCTAAGCCCAAACTTGTATAAAGTGTGTCATGAATGATGATTGACCTATCTTAAATATCATAACAAAAGCAAGATTGAAAATCAAATACGATGAAATATCGTGGTTTATATCTTAGCACTCATTAATGAATATTTAAGTAAAACAAACCAAACTATTCTAACTCTCAAAGCTGTGGAAAATTTGACAATACAATTGCCGCAAAAAATCATGAAACCTGCAATGATACAGTTAAAACCTTTCCATCTTTTCCCCCATATTTTGCTAGGTTTGCGATTCAAAATAGTTTGATCGAAGGAATTATTCCTAATTACTGTTTAAAGTGTAATACTTTAGATAATCTCGAAGTTTTGTTAGGCAAATTCGCTAAGCGTTATTTAGCTTAAGTTAAATGTTGTAAAACATATAATATAATGAATGATACGAATTTTTTTAGATTTTGAAAGAATTGTTGAAGAAATTAAAACACATGTCATATTGTTATTACTGGCTTAATAGTAATGTTAACTTTAATCGAAAGGAAAATATCGTATTCGACATTATTTAACTGGAATTGTTTTTGAATATTCAAAAAAATCACTAATTGGTATCTATGTAGTCATTTACTATTCACTAATTGGCATCTTTTTTCTTACTACGTGTGGGAGGTGCTTATGTTATGCAACGTTGTCAAATCTCAAAAAATTGACTGAAAACTCCACGGTTTTTGCTAATGAAATTCAAAGTGACCTCGTTTATTCTTTCCCCCATAATACAATCACAGAAAAGTGTATCCGTCAGCTGTAGAATGCTCTTTTAGCATTTTTGACCTTTCTTATTTTTTGCATGTGGCATTTTAGAGAGTATTCCTCCGCGTTCAAAAATCCCCCAAGAAGGAGGAGCCTATTGCTGGGGTAAAAAGCTAGGGTAATTGGGTGAAATAGGGGAAAATATGTGTGTATCTAGAGGAGGGACGGGGGTGGGGTTTATACCGATTTCTGACAAGTGATTAGATATTATTTTTGTATTATATAAATTAAAGTATAAACATATAGTTTCGTTTGTATAATCCATGTAATGTTCATTTTGTAATGAATACGTGTAATTTTTATAATTTGAAATGAATAATTATAATTTTGAAATTTTCCATTCAATTAACCTTGGTATATATTTCATACGATTTACTCTTGTATGTTTTTATGCAATTTACTTTCGACCAATTGTCGTTCTAATATTGAAACTAATAACTATTCGAATTTGAGGTAAAAGTAGATTTCTAGCTTTAGCTTTATCAAATCTCATTGATTCCAAAAATATTATTTATGACAACCATTCACACAAGAACATTAAACTAATCCTCTTCAGATATGATTTTAAATAATTTCGCTTCTTTTACACCTTCAAATTATTTGTTCGCCTATAGGCTATATTATTAAAACTATAATACACGTTTTCAACTTTGTGGTAAATGTCTATAGTTTTACTTTTAGTTTTGTCAAATCTTATTCCATGAATATTTTATATTATAATCATTCACACAAGAGCATTTAATCGTCTAAAGATATGATTTTTAATAGCTTCGCAGTTTTTTCACATTTAAATAATTTGCTGGACGGGATATAACTGTCTTGGTTATAATCCGGAGATTTTCTGCATTCAGAATTTCAATAAATTAATAGTGATGACTAATTTCGTCGATAAGACAGGTTTATCTTCTTTTTCGAAGTCCTTTGTGTGTATAATCTTTTTTAATTCATTCAATATATTGGCCAAATGAAGAAGTTATTAAAATTTGTGTTTTTAAAATGATAATAATTTATCTTACGTCTTAATTTAATGACAACAATCATTAAGTTGCTGACAAGCGTTTTTCTTTATTTTCATCAACTTATAAATAAATAATTAGTGAAATTACCTATACGGCTATGCCGATACTTTCTATCTTTTATTAAAGTTATTTAATTGAAAAATTCTTTTAGGCTAAAGAATAAAAGAAAGCTATGACTAAGTTGTTACTTAATCTATTTAGTTTAGATTGTAAATGCAGTAATTTGTTGGATTTTTTATCATCAAGTGAACGGATTCTTTTCAATTTAATTTTTTTATATACTAAATGCATGCACGACCAATTAACAAGCAGTGATATCATGAACTGAAAATAACTGAGGTGATCATTATTTTTCTTCTCAATAAATGCCACATCGCCAATGTTGGCAATAAAATAAGTTACAAAGTTCTATGAGATGAACCAAAAGAAAGTTCCCCAAGAACAGAACTAATGTAGCTACCTACTGCAGTTTTGGTGCTTAATTTGTGATATCTGAGTGAAACTGGGATTCATGACAACTGTCAACTAAGGCTTTAAACTTGAAGTAATTCTATCTCTATCATAAAATATTAGTTTTTTACTTAAAAAATAAGATAAATAAAGGGTCAATAATAGAAAATGGATAATTATTTTATATTTATAAAAAATAGTGTTTTACAAAAGTTAAAGATAACAATTAAATTAGGTAAAAATTTAAAAACTACTACACGACTAAATACACTTGCAAGTTATTTCTAATACCCGATACAATTTTTACTAAAATAAAGGATTTCTGATTAGTACTAGTTTACATGAAGTATCAATCTTAGAACAATTTTTAAAAGCTTAGGGTTGAATGATTAACATGAACTTACAATATACAATTAATTCTATATTTTCCTAAGATTAAATTTTTTCAAACGCATAGCAATAAACAAAACTACACAAATTAGTTCGGTATTTTATGCACTTCTTTTTCACGGAGAAATATCGTTGAAAATCTAAAAGTAATAAGCATGAATAAATGGATATCACAGGGAATGAGACCAGACTTCCTGGGAATGATGAGAACTACACTGATAGTGATTCGTACTGTCCTGATGAGAACTGCACTGATGAGAACTGCCATGATGAGAACTGCAGTAGTGCGAAGTTATTTGAATCTGAAAATAATTACAAACATATTGATTAAATAATCTCTGATAAATTATTAACGAGATTTTATTTTAATCTCATACTATAATATTTTTTATTTTAGTAGGGGTTTAACGTCGGGCTTCAGTCATATCATGACTATTTCGCTGACGTAAAAGGAAATTAAATACAAGGGACTAGAAGAAGCAGTCAGAAAGGAAAGTGGACAATGAACAAAGATTTACCTAGGAATGTGACGAAACGGGACGCAAGCACCGGTGGCTGCATTCACGGATGGAAAAGGAAAATGAAGAGGTGATAGTAAATGAAGCCTACGAGCCTACCTAACACAAAAATCAGAGCATAACCCTAGCGCTATCCTCCAAAATCCTAAACAATGTGTATTCGAAGCACATTTGGTTATGTTAAAAGTATCCACATTCGAGTGGTAAGGAAGAAACAAGATTTGATAGAAAACAAGATTAATGGAAAGTAGAACACAGATAGATTGAAATCCAAATACTGTGAAGTGTGTTTTGAATTTTAAAAATAAACTTACAAAATATTTCACCAAAAGACTAAAAAGACTGACACCTCGATCTAATATTTTTCTTTATGTTGATGAATTAAGAGGTTATACCGCGAACGATGGAAAGAAAAGGGGAATTTTAAATGAGTGAAGAAAAGACAACAAAGCTATTTTTGGAAATTGCAAGATAAGGATGAATAGATGTTTAACATTAGAAACGTGGTTTTATAGAAACGCTACATTTATCTTCCATTACTCGAGACTAACTGTTAGATAAAGTCTAATTCCAATCCGTAGAATACTTACTACAAACTAATTGGAAAAAAGTCGAATTAATTTAAACGAAACTAAAGAACTCTACAAAAGAGATAATTGAATTTTACTAATTTCTTGTAATTAAATATTGCTCATTTTTTTAAGTAAGATTATTGCTTTATGGAAACATAATTTGTACTGAAAAAGGGTAATACATATTTGCCTCAGAAATGGAAGGAAGTATTTAATTTTATTAGATTTGTTTCTTAAGCGTTCTTGTCAAATGAGATGCAAAGAGCGAAACTGTAAAATAGATAAAATGAAAGACAATGAGTTGAAAATACTGAACAATGTCACAATACTGCTTAATTTTTATTTAAATGCTCAAATATGAATGTCACAAGGACTAGAAATATTGTAGAAACTCTCATTTTAGCGGCAAGTAACATGTTGAAGTAATCTAGGATATTGTATAAATTAAGCCATTCGTATTTTCAGTAAATTTTAAGAGTTTAAACGTTTTTTTTTTAGTGTAATGATTTAATGGGTCAAGAGTTCAAAACTAGGCTATAAACTAATAGCTACAGTTAAAAAAAATCAGTTGATACAACTATAATGAACTATTTTCTTTAGAACGACCATTATACTCTCTCAATAGATGTTAAAAAAAATTGTATACAAGTAACTATATAAGAGTTTTATCAATTATTAACAGTACTCTGAATATTTGCAAATTTAATACTAGCAAAATAAATAACCGTTTATCACACCATGGAGTGGATATGAACAGTCAGTATTTAAGAATTCAGTATTTCAGAAACTACAGAAACCATAAGTTGTGTATATACAATTACAAATTGTAAAGTATTTGAACGAAATAATTTACAATTGCCAATCAATTAAATTGGAAGTTTTAGGCTATATCGCCGATATTGAAAAGAAATTGAATATATAAGGGGCTTGAAGTAACAGTTAGAAAGGAAAGAGACCACCAGTCGGAGACAATGCTCATGGATGCAAAAAAAAAAAAAATCCATGACTGCAGTCACTTACCAAGGAATGTGACGAAAAGAGTCACCAGCACCGGTGGCAGCACTCACAGATGGAAAAGGAAAATGAAAAATGAAGAGGTGATAATAAATGAAGCCTACCGGACACACAAAAAAAATGATAAGCCTGAAGCTGTTGTGTTCTTCTCTTATATTCACCTGAACAGATTGAGGATACAGCCACTGAGGGCTTTACAATTAGCCTACTATATTATATCTTTAAACAATTTTCATACATTTTTTAAATTATATATTTATGAAACATAACTGATACGAATAACTTTGCTAATTACATCAGTTATCACTGAACTAATAGAAATTTGTCCTTACCAATTAAGAAAAGTGAGATTTGCACTGCTGTCGTTTGTTTCTTCCGCTTTCTTGTGAGGAGAAGTGATAGTGCTATTCTACAAAACAGTGAATTTCAATGAAACAAAAAGGAAAAAAAATTGGTCATCATCCAATTTGCAACTGTTCGTATCGAAAAATTCTCTGCCTCTTTCTTCAATTCATGACTGTTACATAGTGTCATTCGTTAAAAACTCTCATAAATGCAACATGAATATCTTACATATTTACTATATTGAATTTAAGATTTAACGTTTTCTTTGGAACCAAAGGCCATATCGCTGACAATGAAATTAAATACAAGGGACTGGAAGAAGCAGTCAGAAAGGAAAATGGCTTCAAGAACAAAGTCACCTACCACCGTCGGTGACAATGCTCATGGATACAGAAGAGCTACTCCGAGAATGCATTCACTTAAAAAGAATAAAAAAGGACCCAATTTAAAGTCCGGAGGCTGCACTCACGGATGGAAGATTAAAATGAAAAGGGGATAGTAAATTAAGCCTACAAGCCTAACAAACCCAAAAGTCAAAGACCTTGTAGTTTGAAAGCATAAACCTAGTGCTACCCTCTAAAACTGCAAGTGGCGTAAAAAGATAAACATAATAAGAATGAAAAAAGACAATTATTAATCCAAATTACAACAGTTCGAGGCCAAAGGGAACCTCTTTCTATTAAATCCACCACAAACAGCTTCAAGATAGGGTCACGCAGGTAAATTGCGGCCCACTTACTAACTGCGGCCTCTAACAACTGAAACATCATAGCTTCAAAACACACGTAAAAACTTAAATTAATAAATTACAGCATTCACTGTGCTTCTTTTGATAGCTATGCAACATTTTAATGCAATTTCGATTCAAAATGTTTTAGAGACTCTCTTGAGAGGGCTGCAATTAAAAATTAAAGGGCCGCAATTTACATGCGTGACCCTAGAGCTCATGCAGGCTTATAAATTCTTTGCTACCCAGAAAGAAAGAAATTTCTTAAGAGTTACCTGCACAAAATAAAAACGAGAATTTGGTAGTAGAATTACAAGCTAAAAATTACGGGAAAAATAAATTAGGTGAATATACGTAATTACATTTACCGTTTAACACTAACCTTGAGAATCCAGCTGATAAGAAAATTATTCTTAAGTATTCCCTTTTTTTATAGTGCATAAATATTGTTATATCTATAGGTATTGTGAGATTAAAAACTGAAAAAGATTATTCAATTTAAAGGTATTTATAAATACAGAAAGAACAGTTTAAACAAAAAGTATATACTACAGTCTACATTACACAAGTATTGACGTAAACCGGCCGCTATTTACGAATGGAAGAATCATATGCATAATTAAACAATTAATAAAGTATATACCTACCTAAACTCTAGGAGTCTAGAGGCTAAAATAAAAAATAAAATGTGGTTAAAAGCTACAGCTCTAGGTGTTTTATTCTTCTTTCTATTCCATGTCTACAGATCGTATTCAAGGAATTTAGTCACAATAATATAAAGTAGAATTCCGTATTTTTTTAAAATTAAATAGTTTAATTTCAGTGCGGGCACTGCTTTATGACTCTAGTACAGAGTAATGTAAAGAAGTGCATAAAATAATTTAGCTATTTCGTAAACCGTTCCAAATCTCGACATTTTGCAGGTTTGGAAACCTATAAAAAATGGTTCCACTAACTATAGAAAAAAAGTTCTGAAGTTCGGTATTATATCGAAGTCCAGATGTAAAGATACAAATGTTTTGAAAGCACACATTTTGGTAATAAATTTCAAATTACATCAGCAATTTCAAGAAAATCTGTGAAATATTGATAAATTTATAATTCGAAATGATCTCAAGAACAGAAACACTTGATATTGAGCTGGACTTCGTCTCAGCTATCAGCAAAAAGCAAATAATCAACTGGTAAAAATATTTAAGAGTTCATATCCAAGAAGTAAAAAACTAGCTCAGAAATCTGATCAATCTTTCGAATATCTCAATTTCAAGGATTAAGCTATCTAAAAATGGTAGCATTAACAATTTTTCACAGACTTAAAAATATAGCTTAAAATTTTGAATCTAGAACTTAGAAAATATAGGAAGCGAAAAAAATTGTTTTACAAATGTATAAGTAAAAGATATAGTTCCTTATGAGCATGACAATAGAAAATAGAGTCCTCAGCTAGAAAGACTGAAGAATAACTTATCCAGGCTAAGTGAAATTAGTATCTAAAGAAAGGCTAATTTTCGATCTGCCTAAATTAAACACAGTTTTTAAATAGAGAGAGTGAAATTTGATGACTTTTCACCATGACGGCTGAAGACGAAATGTCCCGCACTGCATTAAAAAGAATCGAAATTTCTTACATGCGGGGGTAAAATGAGAATTTGGGGTAGCGTACGATAATCCGTGGTACAGTGGGAACTAGATTATTCATGCGCGCCTCAGCAATTGGAAGGATACTCTTTTCCGCGATTGTACGTTTAGATGCATGTCAATTTGATTAATGTTACATTATGTCATATATAAATTAAATGGGAAGATATGAAGTGAAGTGCCTGGGTTTCGATCGTGGGTCCATCCGTCCTCGTGCCAGCAGCTCTGCCTCTTTGCCACCATGGATGAATTTTTTAAAAGAAATTTGGTATCAAATGACCCGAAGATACTTAATGATATTTCAAAGTGAATAGAACAATATAGGCAAGCACCGCTTTTATAACCAAAATCACAATTTATTGTTATTACAAATAGTAATGAGTTGGTCAAATTTTTATATAATTGTAACTCCTTAAAAATTTCGTTCTCTATGAGTTCAAATTAAAGAAAATGTTCTGAAGCCACGACTTAGAATGAAGATGAAAGCTCTGTGATGAAAGTTCAAAGTAATGAATACATTAATTAAAATTTGACTATAGATTAACTTTCACTCAGTAAATACAGGTCATAATAGTTGAGTTTTGACTTATATAATTGTGTTACATTGAACAAACAGGAATTTTGTGCTCTGTGAAATATTTTTAGCAGTAGGGTATATATTCCAAATTATTTTTAGGGTCTGTTTTCGAACACGTGATAAAGGAAAATATAATAATTATTATTTAACTACTATTTAATTCGTAACATGATAACTGAAGGTATGATACCAATTGAAATAAAAGTTAAATAATGGTTATTATATAGATTTATTGAGTCCGATTACCACCCCAATAAACATATGAATGTCGATTCGATGCCGTTTGCTGTCGAATTCGTAGCGCTAACGGTGGGTATCGACTTAGCTACCATTTCGACTCATAGTAGATATCGGAATGTCTGTTTCTAAATGATATCTGAATTTACACTTCGAGTAGGAACACGAAAACCGATATATGGTTTTAACAGCATCTACTTGACGTCGTCGTGTCTGTTTCCAAACGATATCTGAATTTATACTTCGACCAGAAGTGCGAAAACAGAAACGTAGTTTTAAAAAAATCGTTTCAAATTTTGAAATTCACTTACTTTTCTTCCTGTTTAATAATACGTATAGAAATGTAGGAATTATTTCTATTCAGTTGGATTGTACCTTTCTATATAACGTACGTAGTGCTCCCTTTAAACTATACCCAATAATTAATACACTTATAGGGGACTACGGCAGTTGTAAAGGTACGATCAGGCATTGGCACGCTAGTGCGATTGTACAATGGATCAACGTAAAGTAAGCTATATTGGAACATCGGTTGTTGAACAGTGTTCCTCCAGTACCGTGAAAATGAAATGGATAACCAATCAAGTGATTTTTCGATGGTCAGAGCATTTATTGTTATGAATCTATTCTAAACTGCTTATTCTAAATAAGCACCGAGGGGTTCCTGAAGCTGTCTTTGGTGAATAGAAGAGAAGTGGGGTGGCGTCCCTCGGGACCCAAACTGTTGTAATTAGGATTATGTATTGTCTATTTTATGTTTATCATGTTTTTAGTGTTTTTAACTCTTCATGCAGTTTTAGAGGATAGCACTAGGGTTATGCTCTACAATTACGTACGAGGTCTTCGATTTTGTGTTAGGTAGGCTCGTAGACTTCATTTACTATCACCTCTTTATTTCTCTCTTCCATCCTTGAGTGCAGCCACCGGTGCTTGTGACCATTTTTGTCACATTCCTCGGTAAGTGATAGCTTTCACGGAGTAGCTTTTCAGTATCCATGAGCGTCGTGACTTTGTCCATGGAGCTACTTTCCTTTCTGACTGCTTCTTCCAGTCCCTTGTATTTCATTTTCTTTTGACGTCAGCGACATGGCCTCTGGTTCCGAAGCACACGTTAAACCTCTTCTAAACGTAAATAATTAAAAATTGATGGGCTATTTAACATGTTCCATTTTAGAGTAAATTCTGTGTTATCGGACGGTTCCACATTTTCGAATATGTAAGAAATAAATATAATAATTTTCATTATTCAATTCTTACTTAAATTGGTATCCATGATACCAGTACGTAAAATACAAGTTCAATATTATACCATGAGAATACTATTAGAATACGCCAATCACACTCAAATTAGAAAAGTGTGACCCACAGGAGGCGACCACGTACGGTTCACATAAGTAGTAAATGAGTAATTTTTTCATTTGAATAGAGTCCAAGTGTAGATTTATATATCTTGAAGTGTACATTTTAATATTATACCGTGAGAATACTATTAGAATACGCCAATCACACTCAAATTAGAAAAATGTGACCCACAGGAGGCGACCACGTACGGTTCACATGATTAGCAAATGAGTAATATATTTATTTGAATAGAGTTTTTTAATATTATGCCATGAGAATACTATTATAATACGCTAATCACACTCAAAATAGAAAAGTGTGACCCACAGGTTGCGACCACGTAATGTTCACATATTAGTCTAAAATTATAAAATTTCTTTAGCTACCTAGGTAAATCAGCTACCTAAATCAAATTTGCAGTTGGTTTTCTTCTTTCACACAATAAATTTTCAAATTGCGTTTTGAGTTCATTATTATTAAAAATAGACGTAGAAATTTCAAAAAAAGGTATATCTAGAAATTTTATAAATTTCAGTGAATAGAGAAAACATGACCAACACAAAAAACCTTCTGCGCGTCGCACGTTGCGTTCACATTTTGTACCTACGCTAATATCTCTAAAACGAAGCTTCTGCACCAAAAAATGTATTCGTGAAAAGCGTCTTAAAATGGCTCCTTTAAACTATTGTTGGTGTCAAATTATTAAAAATTCAGAGAAAGATAGAAATATTTCGAAAAACGTGACCCACAGGAGAAACCTCCTGTAAGTCTCACGTGGCGTTCGCATTTTGTCCCCGTATACTTATGCATCTGTATTCTAAGTCGTGGCCTCAAAACATTTTCTTTAATTTGAACTCATAGAGAACGAAATTTTTAAGGAGTTACAATTATATAAAAATTTGACCAACTCATTACTATTTGAAAAAGGAATAAGTTGTGATTTTGGTTATAAAAGCGGTGCTTGCCTGTGTTGTTCTATTCAGTTTAAAATTTCTTTAAGTATCTCCTGGTCGCTTAATATCAAAAAAAATTTGTAGTAAAATGCATCCATGGTGGCAAAGTGGCAGAGCTGCT
>CANNZV010004744.1:0-36155 GCA_947561585.1 Caprella mutica
CATTAACCATAATCATTGGGACATCTTATGGTCTCATTAACCATAATCATTGGGACATCTTATAGTCTCAGTAACCATAATCATTGGGACATCTTATAGTCTCATTAACCATAATCATTGGGACATCTTATAGTCTCAGTAACCATAATCATTGGGACATCTTATAGTCTCATTAACCATAATCATTGGGACATCTTATAGTCTCATTAACCATAATCATTGGGACATCTTATAGTCTCAGTAACCATAATCATTGGGACATCTTATAGTCTCAGTAACCATAATCATAGGGAGATCTTATAGTCTCATTAACCATTATCATTGGGACATCTTATAGTCTCATTAACCTTAATCATAGGGACATCTTATAGTCTCATTAAACATAATCATTGGGAGATCTTATAGTCTCATTAACCATAATCATTGGGACATCTTATAGTCTCATTAACCATAATCATTGGGACATCTTATAGTCTCAGTAACCATAATCATTGGGACATCTTATAGTCTCATTAACCGTAATCATAGGGAGATCTTATAGTCTCATTAACCCATAATCATTGGGACATCTTATAGTCTCAGTAACCATAATCATTGGGACATCTTATAGTCTCATTAACCATAATCATAGGGAGATCTTATAGTCTCATTAACCATATCATTGGGACATCTTATAGTCTCATTAACCATAATCATTGGGACATCTTATAGTCTCAGTAACCATAATCATTGGGACATCTTATAGTCTCATTAACCATAATCATTGGGAGATCTTATAGTCTCATTAACCTTAATCATAGGGACATCTTATAGTCTCAGTAACCATAATCATAGGGAGATCTTATAGTCTCATTAACCTTAATCATAGGGACATCTTATAGTCTCAGTAACCATAATCATAGGGAGATTTTATAGTCTCATTAACCATAATCATTGGTTCATCTTATAGTCTCAGTAACCATAATCATTGGGACATCTTATAGTCTCATTAACCATAATCATAGGGAGATCTTATAGTCTCATTAACCATAATCATTGGGACATCTTATAGTCTCATTAACCATAATCATTGGGACATCTTATAGTCTCATTAACCGTAATCATAGGGAGATCTTATAGTCTCATTAACCATAATCATTGGGACATCTTATAGTCTCATTAACCATAATCATTGGGACATCTTATAGTCTCATTAACCGTAATCATAGGGAGATCTTATAGTCTCATTAACCATAATCATTGGGACATCTTATGGTCTCATTAACCATAATCATTGGGACATCTTTTAGTCAAATTAACCATAATCATTGGGACATCTTATGGTCTCATTAACCATAATCATTGGGACATCTTATAGTCTCATTAACCATAATCATTGGGAGATCTTATAGTCTCATTAACCATAATCATTGGGACATCTTACAGTCTCATTAACCATAATCATAGGGAGATCTTATAGTCTCATTAACCATAATCATTAGGACATCTTATAGTCTCATTAACCATAATCATTGGGACATCTTTTAGTCAAATTAACCATAATCATTGGGACATCTTATAGTCTCATTAACCATAATCATTGGGACATCTTATAGTCTCATTAACCATAATCATTAGGAGATCTTATAGTCTCAGTAACCATAATCATTGGGACATCTTATAGTCTCATTAACCATAATCATTGGGAGATCTTATAGTCTCATTAACCTTAATCATAGGGACATCTTATAGTCTCAGTAACCATAATCATTGGGACATCTTATAGTCTCATTAACCATAATCATTGGGACATCTTATAGTCTCAGTAACCATAATCATTGGGACATCTTATAGTCTCAGTAACCATAATCATTGGGAGATCTTATAGTCTCAGTAACCATAATCATGGGAGATCTTATAGTCTCAGTAACCATAATCATTGGGACATCTTATAGTCTCAGTAACCATAATCATTGGGACATCTTATAGTCTCATTAACCATAATCATTGGGACATCTTATAGTCTCAGTAACCATAATCATTGGGAGATCTTATAGTCTCAGTAACCATAATCATTGGGACATCTTATGGTCTCATTAACCATAATCATTGGGACATCTTATAGTCTCATTAACCATAATCATTGGGACATCTTATAGTCTCATTAACCATAATCATTGGGACATCTTATAGTCTCAGTAACCATAATCATAGGGACATCTTATAGTCTCAGTAACCATAATCATTGGGACATCTTATAGTCTCATTAACCATAATCATTGGGACATCTTATAGTCTCAGTAACCATAATCATTGGGACATCTTATAGTCTCAGTAACCATAATCATTGGGAGATCTTATAGTCTCATTAACCTCAATCATAGTGACATCTTATAGTCTCATTAACCATAATCATTGGGAGATCTTATAGTCTCATTAACCATAATCATTGGGAGATCTTATAGTCTCATTAACCAAAATCATTGGGACATCTTATAGTCTCATTAACCATAATCATTGGGAAATCTTATAGTCTCATTAACCATAATCATTGGGAAATCTTATAGTCTCATTAACCTTAATCATGGGGAGATCTTATGGTCTCATTAACCTTAATCATGGGGAGATCTTATGGTCTCATCAACCAATAATCATTGGGAGATCTTATAGTCTCAGTAACCATAATCATTGGGACATCTTATGGTCTCATTAACCATAATCATTGGGACATCTTATAGTCTCAGTAACCATAAACATTGGGACATCTTATGGTCTCATTAACCATAATCATTGGGACATCTTATGGTCTCATTAACCATAATCATTGGGACATCTTATAGTCTCAGTAACCATAATCATTGGGACATCTTATAGTCTCATTAACTATAATCATTGGGACATCTTATAGTCTCAGTAACCATAATCATTGGGACATCTTATAGTCTCATTAACCATAATCATTGGGACATCTTATAGTCTCATTAACCATAATCATTGGGACATCTTATAGTCTCAGTAACCATAATCATTGGGACATCTTATAGTCTCAGTAACCATAATCATAGGGAGATCTTATAGTCTCATTAACCATAATCATTGGGACATCTTATAGTCTCATTAACCTTAATCATAGGGACATCTTATAGTCTCATTAAACATAATCATTGGGAGATCTTATAGTCTCATTAACCATAATCATTGGGACATCTTATAGTCTCATTAACCATAATCATTGGGACATCTTATAGTCTCAGTAACCATAATCATTGGGACATCTTATAGTCTCATTAACCGTAATCATAGGGAGATCTTATAGTCTCATTAACCATAATCATTGGGACATCTTATAGTCTCAGTAACCATAATCATTGGGACATCTTATAGTCTCATTAACCATAATCATAGGGAGATCTTATAGTCTCATTACCCATAATCATTGGGACATCTTATAGTCTCATTAACCATAATCATTGGGACATCTTATAGTCTCAGTAACCATAATCATTGGGACATCTTATAGTCTCATTAACCATAATCATTGGGAGATCTTATAGTCTCATTAACCTTAATCATAGGGACATCTTATAGTCTCAGTAACCATAATCATAGGGAGATCTTATAGTCTCATTAACCTTAATCATAGGGACATCTTATAGTCTCAGTAACCATAATCATAGGGAGATCTTATAGTCTCATTAACCATAATCATTGGGACATCTTATAGTCTCAGTAACCATAATCATTGGGACATCTTATAGTTTCATTAACCGTAATCATAGGGAGATCTTATAGTCTCATTAACCATAATCATTGGGACATCTTATAGTCTCAGTAACCATAATCATTGGGACATCTTATAGTCTCATTAACCATAATCATTGGGAGATCTTATAGTCTCATTAACCATAATCATTGGGACATCTTATAGTCTCAGTAACCATAATCATTGGGACATCTTATAGTCTCAGTAACCATAATCATTGGGACATCTTATAGTCTCAGTAACCATAATCATTGGGACATCTTATAGTCTCATTAACCATAATCATTAGGAGATCTTATAGTCTCAGTAACCATAATCATTGGGAGATCTTATAGTCTCAGTAACCATAATCATTGGGACATCTTATAGTCTCATTAACCATAATCATTAGGAGATCTTATAGTCTCAGTAACCATAATCATTGGGACATCTTATAGTCTCAGTAACCATAATCATTGGGACATCTTATAGTCTCAGTAACCATAATCATTGGGACATCTTATAGTCTCATTAACCATAATCATTGGGACATCTTATAGTCTCATTAACCATAATCATTAGGAGATCTTATAGTCTCAGTAACCATAATCATTGGGACATCTTATAGTCTCAGTAACCATAATCATTGGGACATCTTATAGTCTCATTAACCATAATCATTGGGACATCTTATAGTGTCAGTAACCATAATCATTGGGACATCTTATAGTCTCAGTAACCATAATCATTGGGACATCTTATAGTCTCATTAACCATAATCATTGGGACATCTTATAGTCTCATTAACCATAATCATTGGGACATCTTATAGTCTCAGTAACCATAATCATAGGGACATCTTATAGTCTCATTAACCATAATCATTGGGACATCTTATGGTCTCAGTAACCATAATCATTGGGACATCTTATAGTCTCATTAACCATAATCATTGGGACATCTTATAGTCTCAGTAACCATAATCATTCAATATGATCTTGTTGTGAGATGCAACATTTAAGGGTATTGTTCCCATTACAAAAATTTTGATTTATTATAAATCGTAATAGATTGAAATTTGATAGACATTTATGAAATCATATTTGGAATCTTCTTTGTTCATGGTAAAAATCATATTTTCTTCATACAAAACGAGATGTGGAAGGGGGATGTGCAATAATTGTTACTCCCTCGTCAATTTTTTATATACAGTAATAAATTGTTCCATTTTTTAAATATTTTTTAAGTTGTGACGCCATTACATTTGAATAAAGATGACTTTTGCAACAAATCGAACGTTTTTTCGTTATCCTAGTCTTTTTACATTCAACAATATCAGGTCTATTTTTCAGGAAATAAGGATAAGGATTTATTTAAAAAATAAATTACATCGATTCCTTATAACCTTATATAACAAGGGCTTAACTCTTATAAAAGAGGCTCTTTTTATAAAGAGCCCAAATAAGTATTTTCTTAATATTTTATTGCTATTTTATCCCTTTAAGACTCAGTGAGTCAGAGTCATCAACTCATTCTATACCGATTAACTATCGACTACACAGATGGGATAATCTTTACCCTACTAGTTAGATGTTGTTTCATTTTATACCATAACTTCATTTTCCTCTTAAATTTTCATTAAAATGTTAATTAACACAATTATTTCAAATCTTTTCTAAAAATGCAGAATGCAGTTAACTCAAGAAATATTTTTTTATCTAATTATAAATCTAATATTAGTATAAATGATCACATACTAGTTATTGACTGATCACAAGCAACCAAAGTTAATGAGCTCATGTGGGCACTAGTTGAATTTTGAGAGAAAAAAAAAAGTTGACAATTCGTATTGGTACTGTCGCAAAATGGACCAACATGGTGACAGCTTGGGGTGCCAATGTTGAAACCATCTTGGTTGAAAATCTTGCTGAGGAGATAGTTTAATAACAATTAATGTTTTACTGTTAATTTAAAGACATTTTAATGATTGAGAATTCCAGGAAATAATATTTCCAATTCGGTAATCAATTTTCAGCCATATAATATTGATAAGCTATATATTAATAATATTGGGGTAATATGACAATTCGGTGGCATGGATTTCCCTCATTGAATCAACCTTGGCCATATGTAATTTCAATTCTATTTTTCAGTCTCCATCTCTTGTCCATCTAACCATCTAGTGCCCATGTTGGCACAATGTGTCACTGTTCCTTGAGACGAATATTATTATTCATCTTTAGTTATTGTAATGGTTTATAAAACAAATTCAACTTAACCACCTTTTAGAAATATGCGTGTCTCACTTTTATTAAACTTTGGCTTAACGAAACTAAAAATGTTCTGTGCTCTAACTCCCAAGATTTGAATGTACATATTATAAAATGTCAATTACATAGCCAGCCAACATTGTCACTATCTTGGAGGCCCCTTGTTATCCACGGGAATTTCCTATCTGTTTCAAAAGATTAGTTATATTTAGTATATTTGAGTTTCTGTTCACTGTCACCTTCAATATTTTCGTTTGCATTTCTTCAAGATTCTTAACTAATCTTCATTATTCAGCATTCGTAAACCTGCTATAGTTGCTACCATACACGAATTAATCTCAACAAATTCACTTTCAGAGTCAGTGAAGAAGCTAAATACTTGTAGGTCATCTAATTCATATCAATAATTTGTAATAAACAAAATTTTACTTATCCACAAGATGGTTACCTTACTGTTCAAACTGCTTACCATTCAAATGACAGTAAGTAATTGAAACCTCATTATTTATAATATTGATGAAACCAATTCATTCTATAGTAACTTTTTAATTCTAATTTTCAGATGCAGCTAATTATGTCCACGGCCTTGGAAGGACGAACTGCTCATTACGTAAGTATAATTTAGCTTCTTAATCAACCAAATCATGAAATATACACTATACTAAAATATCTCAACACAAGCATACAGTGTTCGTTCACTTTCAAGACAATTTTCTTCATAACAACGTCCTAAAATTCATAAATTCAAAAACTACTATAAGCATCTTCCAATTGAAATTTTAAAAATTTCTATTGCTCATGTCTTATGTAACCATTTTATAATTCTTATACAAACTTTCTAATAAATTAAGGTGGATTTACTAGAAACGTCATCAGTCGATGAAGATGCCGAACGTCTCACCTGTGCAGTATATTCTATCCGACCTGCCAATAGAACAATCAAATATTATAAATATACAGTTTCTGAAACTCAGTTCAACAAATCTTCCGATCATTGGATGGATACGAATGCCGCAACTTTCAAACAGTGTGCTGATTTTGCTGCGTCGGCAGGTATGCACAGCATATATTTTAAAAATATTGAACATTAAATATGATATCTTCGTTTGCGAGTAAATTTTATTTTTATTAATCCCAACAGACTATAAGATGTTCCTCTTTGACGAAAATGAGTGCCGAGTTTCAAATTCTCTGTTCATTCGCAAGCTTCCTGAACCTTGTGCTGACGACACGGCAACTGTAGTCTACATGGCTGAACCTTCTGGTAAAGAAAATAATGTACACTAATATTAATTACTTAGTGCAACATTTGAGCTCATTTTATCGCACTAAACTTCGCATGCTACATACGATGCAATACTATTGTGACGTTTTGAAAAGTGTTATTTCTCAAAGGATGAAAGTTTAAGAGAATCGTATCGCCTAAAAATAGAATATTTTGCAATTGAAGTTGTGAACACAGTGGATTTTTCTTTGCGAATGTACCTTAAGTTTCTGAACAAGTATTTCTTTTGCAGAAAGTATCTGTCTATAGTATCTTTTGATATTTACGATGTACCCCAAAACACATAAGAACCCGTCGAAAAGAAATATATCTTTTTAGAACTCGTAACTCCATTCTGAATTGTTTTCCAGATAGAAACAAATTTATATCATCATCACCTTCATAAATTCGCACTCTTCAATTCTATGTGAGCCTTTTTTCGAATATATTTATAAAAAAATTATTCGATGTTTTATCAGAAAAAATGAATAAATGTTAGAAAATTTTTGTAAAACATTTGAAGTGGGCAAAAAATGAAACAAATTTCAGGCAATTTGGTTGAACACTTTTTCAGTTGAGCGAATAACAAGATTAAAAATAAATAAATAAATGCCAATGAAAATATGACCTTCCTGCATTCTACAAAGGTAGAAACACTTCTATGTGGCTTTGAGTTCTATTTTTTTATATCCAAGAGACTATCGGCCTTATTTCATACCAAAAAAAAAAATCAATTTTTTTTTACAAAAAAAAAAACGTTTTTAATGTTATGAATAATTGTCTTATACTTTTTCATACATTGAGAAATTTGTTGTAACTATGAAGGCAACTAAATTCTGAAGAAAATTAAACAAGTTCTATGTCTTTAGCTCTAAAACTTTATTAGTTGATACATTTTATAATCAAAAAGGAATTTTCCTGGAGCTAGAGCCAATTTTCTGGGGGGGGGGAGGGGTAAAAACAGCTAAAAATGATATTTCTAGTTTAGTTTTGCCTCTAATATTTCACACGTTATCCGAGAGACTACATGGCGTCATTTATGCAACAGATAAACAATTGATTTTTTCAGACGCAATCCGATATTACGGTTCTATTAAATATTAAATAAATCACTTCGATATCATCTCTATCAGCATTAAAATAACTGAAGATAAGAAATTGTGAAGACAGTCAGTTGGCTTTGCATCATTTTAAACATTACATGAACTTGTTCTTAATTCTTTATCGCTAATAACCCGTTAGTTAACTCCTTTTGAAAGTCCCATCCACTCTATCTTAAATTTTCTCAAGAAATACATTAAATTATACAACATATCACAGGTAACGTAAAATAAATTGATCAAGTAACATTCGCTACGTTTTCAACCGTCCGACATTTCTATTACATTTAATAGATTCAATAAAAAAATAACGAAATACGAGCTTCAACACGTGGTATCGTAAATTTGATGATAATTAGGTTCATATAGAGGTACACTTTTTGGGGTAAAAGTATATATAGATAACGGTACATGTAGCAATTCATAGTCTCTAGGAATTTTATCCGGCCTATTTTATTGACTTAAATTGATAATTTGTAACTTTAACGATTAAAATGCGAGATATATATAAATATTTTTTTTAATGTAACTTTAACATTTTGTACTTTAACAAGTTTTATTTAACAAATGTTAAATAGTCATGATACTGAAAATAAAATGAATTTGAATTTTCTCAAAATAATTAAAGAACATTGTTTAATTTAACTGTTATTTATTCTGACAGTATTTTAGAATTCATTTTTTCTTCAGAAAAATAATAGATATCTATCCATACTATCAACAATTCCACATTATCGATTCTTGCTGCTGAATCGTTATAATGTAAGTTATTTCAAATGGTATACATGGGGTCTAGGACATTTCGTCCACAGACATTTCGTCCACGTACAATTCGTCCACGAATGGCTTTATTTTTATTTAAAAGTGTTTATGGAATACATTTTATATTATTTTTCACTATTACATTAATAGGCAGGTGTAAATATACGATAATATTATAGTGATTTAAGCCCTATATGAATTAACACATAAAACTGTTTATCTATCGATTACAGTTATAAAATTAAATATGCTAAACGGGTTGACTGCATCTTTAAGTTATTTACCTCGTTTAATATTTTTCATTAATTAATGAATTATGAGTATCTAAAATTTAGAACTGAAATAGCAGGGTCTTAACAAGAATAAATGTGTGGATACGTAGGAATTAAAGTAATTACAATAGAGGTAAATAATAATAATAATTATAAATGTATAAGTCCAAAAATATGAAACAGTCCAACAACACGGACGTTTTTAAGTTTAAGTAATTAAACGTAACGTACACTAAAAAAGTACCAATATCTATCTAATTTCTTATATCATTTTTTAGTAGTATATTATATACCTGCATATTATTATGTATGTAATTTAGGTAATCACTGTTTACAATATTCTGCTATAAAATATTAATTTCTGAAACAATAGTGCATCTAATTACCTAATCTGAATACTACTATTGATGATTATTGTAGTTACTGTGAAATAAACACCACAAAAAATGTCTCCGTTTTCTATGTTTATGTACTGTAACAACATCGAGACATGCCAGGTAATTATTTCAGATTTCATAAGACTCGGGTGTAATATAAGTGGGGCCTGCCTGTATATTATTAAAAAGTTTTCATTTTTATTATTTTGATAATTCCGGCCAACAGGATAAAAAGATTGCAATAAGAATTTAGGCAAAGACCATACATTTCTAATTACTATCAAATAATGGTGTTAAATACTTTTATATCCCAGAATATGTATAAATAATATAGTATAAAAAATAAATGTACAAAATAAATATAATACAAAATAAAGAAATTCGTGGACGAAATGTCCGTGAACGAAATGTCCGTGCACGGTATCCATGTTAGCTGCAGGTATCATTGATACCAATTAGAATAATAACCTTCCCTGACCAGGTAACAATAGAAGGTAGGAGACTATCGGTGGTTCTTCGAATTTCTGTTTGTTTTGCGACTTGAAAAAGTAAGATGGCGATTTAATTTTAATCAGTTAGCTTCACAATGGCGAAGATAATAAGCAGTTCACGTGGGAATTAAATCATTATTGATGAACTACAGTATATGTACAATGCAAATGGACCTATTTGAAGTTGTTCAGTAATATACTGGGAGTGTTCTGATAGAAAAAAAAGAAATCTGCTGCTCGTCTCCTAACTAATTGTAAGACAGAAAACAATGACATCGTTAAACCTATTATGGTTGAATAATAATATTATAATACTATAATGATTATGAATATTCCTGTCACCCCGTAATTAATATATTTAAAAGCTTTATTATTGTATTTGATCTTTTTCTTCGATGAAATTCAGAGGGTGGAAGTAATTAATGTCACAAGAATAACTTGAATACATATTATAATATAAATGTAGTACCCAGTTTGAAGTGATATGCTGAATTGATAATAAGTAACCTTAGTTCTAATGGATAAAAAAATAAAATAAAAATAGTGTGGAGGGGACCTTTAGTTGGCAAAATACGATTGCATATAGAAACAAAATGGAATAACTTTCTGCTATTATTATCTATTTTTTCAAATCAGCAGAAGAATCCTGTTTTGGAGAAAACCTAGTGTCGACCGAAAACTCACAACCGCCCACTGACTCTATTTGTGGCAGTTCAGCTGCTTTGCCTAACACCTGCAAAATGGGGGTTCTCTTTGCGTGTGAGTAAAAAACGATAGTTGGAAATAAAATTGAAATCGAGATTAATTTGACTGGAAGTCTCAACATAAACTTTTGATCAAATATATATATTAGATGCAAATAGTATAAAAAATAACTTTTGTAAGTTAATTTCAATACAACAAAATATTTGGTAATGGTATGCTAGTTAGGTGGCTGGTTTTGTAGCTATTTTCGTTTTTGTCTTCTTCTTTGAATGTCTTGTAATTAATATTTATTGTTTACTTTTCAGATGATACAAACGAAGACAGGGTATATAGTCAGATTGAAGGACAATGCTACTTACTCATCAGAGCAGGAAATGCCGACCATGACTCTCATTCCTTTATATGTATACAGGCTGGAATGCAGTCATGCAAACCTAAGGACTTGGGCAGCAGAGATGCTTATGTAGAACGTCTGAGAGGTGGGAAAAATAACAAGAATTACTAATTTCATTAACTAACTACTAAGATTACTAATTTCATTAACTAACTACTAAGATTACTAATTTCATTAACTAACTACTAAGATTACTAATTTCATTCTTTAGCTAATCCAATTACTAATATTCATTTACTCACTACACTAGTTACTAATATTCATTTACTCACTACACTAGTTACTAATATTCATTTACTCACTACACTAGTTACTAATATTCATTAACTCACTACACTAGTTACTAATATTCATTTACTCACTACACTAGTTACTAATTTTCATTTACTCACTACACTAATTACTAATTTTCATTAACTCACTACACTAGTTACTATAACTATATCAATTACTATATAATTATGAACTATATGTACACTAATCATGTAAGTTACTCACAGTCAACGAGATACTGAAAGTTATCTTTTTAAGTTTCGAATTCATTTCAATGATAAAATCTTATTATAGAATATTAATTGATTGAAAGGTTAAAAATAAAACACTAATAATGAGTGATTGTTTTTTCTCACTGGTTTATATCTCCAGCCGTTATATTATTTTCAAATTGTATCATTTTTATCCATCTTTTTTTAATTGATTTTTAAACATGAACTTTTGTCAATTATTTGCTTCTTAATTTAACTTTTTTAAATTGAACACACATTATGATTACTTTTTATATTCAAAGCGACTCTTTAATCTGATCGAAATTATATTCAAACTTTTATGAATAAATATTAACTACATGATGATTCCAATAATTATTCTAATTATTTCTCAGTCTTGGCTGAAGTGACAGAAGACTACAGTTTTTCTGTCGACCTGGCCTACGATGGCACTGACTTCAAGTGGCGTGGCACTGACATTGTACAACCTACTGACCAAACTGGTGGATGGGGTGACTTGACAGAGGGAGACTTAAACGACTCAAACCTAAAATACGCCTACATGAGCAGTGATGGACTGGCGAACTATTACGGCTATTACGCCGGCTACACCTGCTGTCAGTCACCATGAAATCTGAGGCAAATTTGAGATATTCGATTTTTGGGCTGATTATATGGATATTAGTTAGGTTCAATTCCATTTTAAGTTATCTGTATTCAGATGATATTAGTTGAGTTATTATCAGATGAGTTGACTGGTAATAGGAGCTATGTTTCTTTTATTAGGTGTGAGACTAGAATGTGTAGGATTTATACTATTACAGGGGTAGGATTCATAGTTTAAATAGTTAGAAAATGTAGGATTTATAGTTTAAAGGAGTAGAATGTGAATAATTTTCAGTTTAAAGGAGTAGAAAATGTAAGATTTGTAGTTTAGAGAAGAACGATAAGTAGAATTTGCAGTTTAGAGGAGTTGGATGTGTACAATTTGTAGTTTATAGAAATAAAATGTGTAGGACTTGTAGTTAAAGGAGTTGGTTGTGTATAATTTACAGTTTATAGGATTAGATGTGTAAGATATGCAAACTAAAGGAGAAACATGTGATGTGTAAAAATTTTAGATTACAGGAGTTTGCAATTTAGAGTAGTGGGATGTGTAGGATTTACTCTTCAATACAGAATCTTTCAAAAAATCACACTCAACAACGCTCTCTCAAAAACAAGATATTAGTGACATTATGAATGGAGTGAAACATAGACTGAAGACTCTTTCACACAACCTGCGGACACTCCAAGAAAGACATGACAACACTCTACGAATTGTACATTAGACCCATCATCATCTACGCCTAAGCAGCCTGGTCTCCTGGTACTACCAACACCCACCTACAGACTTTCTAACGAACACAAGATTCCGCACCATGCATTGCCACTGGTTGTACACAAGATTGCCCACATACCACATACACGCAAGAACACGAGTCCTCCCGCTCGCTGCCTCAACCATGAACGTGAGCGTAACACATTTATACACTTCAACAATAGACCCCTCACATCCACTAACTAGATGCAAACTGAGTGGAGAACTTTACGCAAGCTACACAATCCACTCACTACAGCCCCCTTTCACTATTCTACCGCTAACGCATGACATCACTTCACAATGTGACCACTTACACACTACTTTAAAACAACAAAGATATATAGACCCTTCTCCCCGAACGGGATCAATGGCATTCGGCCCCGGGGCAATGCCTGGAGCGAGTCTGGGAGCGAGTTTCCGATCCAATGACCCTCAAACTTCCCGTAGGCCCACACTTTCTCACGCAGGGCCTTGACTTGGTGACAACCGGGCCCGGGAAACCCCTGGCTACGCCTTAAACTTTATTATTATCTTATGATATTAGATCTGAAATTGAAAACTTTATTACTTCTTTTGAATTCATAGTTTAAATTTTAATTATTGAAATTAGATCCGAGTCAAGCAACTCCCAGGCTATAATAATTCAGTTATAATCGATTACAAAATTATAAATATTCTCCATCTTATTCTATAGAAAATATTAATTTCACCAACAACAATTATAAAAGTAGAAGAAAATTTTTAACTAATTATAATATTTTTAGCACCATATATTGTTATTGTTTTTGTTTCTCATGTGTTGGATTTTTGTCGCACAAGTTTTTTAAAATTATTATATATTCGTTTTATATTGTTAAGATTTTATGGAAATTAGATAAACTGCATCCCAATTTGCTAAGGTTCCTATCTTAGTTTTTTTTGATGCATTTAAAAGTTAATAGATCAAAAATATATATATACTTTTTCTTCATTTTTAACACGTTTTTGATGTTTTCAGAGTATTTTGTCTAGAGAATTTACATGATTAAGAATTCCTTTTAATTACTTTGAATATTTAATCTAGAGAAGTTACCTGTTGCAAGGTATGCAATTTAAATACTTTTAGTATTTCTACAACCCAGGTGTATGGACTGAAAATAAACGCTTTCGGAAATATATCTGATATGTGCCCTGATTCTGTGGGATATATGCCCTGACTCTGTGGGATATGTGCCCTGACTCTGTGGGATATGTGCCCTGACTCTGTGGGATATGTGACCTGACTCTGTGGGATATGTGACCTGATTCTGTGGGATATGTGCCCTGACTCTGTGGGATATGTGCCCTGACTCTGTGGGATATGTGCCCAGACTCTGTGGGATATGTGACCTGACTCTGTGGGATATGTGACCTGATTCTGTGGGATATGTGACCTGATTCTGTGGGATATGTGCCCTGATTCTGTGGGATATGTGCCCTGACTCTGTGGGATATGTGCCCTGACTCTGTGGGATATATGCCCTGACTCTGTGGGATATGTGCCTTGACTCTGTGGGATATGTGCCCTGACTCTGTGGGATATATGCCGTGACTCTGTGGGATATATGCCGTGACTCTGTGGGATATATGCCGTGACTCTGTGGGATATGTGCCCTGATTCTGTGGGATATGTGCCCTGACTCTGTGGGATATGTGCCCTGACTCTGTGGGATATGTGCCCTGATTCTGTGGGATATGTGCCCTGATTCTGTGGGATATATGCCCTGACTCTGTGGGATATATGCCCTGACTCTGTGGGATATATTACCTGTGTTAACGAGTCAGGTAAGACTATTAGGTTAAGCCGTTAAGGTCAGCATTTAGTACGATGGGCTCACTTGGTGCACTGGGTACTGTCTCTTGGGAGCGTCCTATGCAACTTTCACGCTTTACTATTTTAGTAAGTAATGATTTACTTAGCTTTTTTGATGTAATAACTATAATTTTACCTAATCAGTTTGTGTTTAAAAACTTGTGTTCAATCATTTGTTTCTTTTTCCTTTTAAATTGAACTTCGATTTTTTAGCTATTAACTAATTTATTTATTTATTTATACGATCTCTTTATTGTACGAACTCCTAATTTATTTCTATGAATAACTGAAAAATATTTATACGAACTCTTAAATTATTTATACAAATTGCTAAGATATTTAACCCTTTCGCTCCTGAAGCTCTTCCTTTTTGTTTTTATTCATTTTTTAAGTAACCATCTTCATATCTACAATAGCACATTGTGTGTACTAAATTTTGAAAAATACACGGAGTATGCTATTCGCAGGCCCAGAGCGGAAATTTCTGTCTTGTGACATACCTAGCCTGGGAACATGACTGAAATTTCCATCATGTGACATACCTAGCCTGGGAACATGACGGAAATTTCCGTCATCCTTCATGCTTCCATCATGTATATTACTGAAGAGAATCCCATTTACAAACATACACATAAGAGCGTGGACAACGAACGTGTAAAAATTGCTTATAACTACATGGCTACTGTAGATACCATCAGGAGCCAAAGTGTAAGGTTTTTTTTACATGGTTTTTGAAAATATTTTTATTAATGAAGCTACGGTTCTGAAACTCACTAGCCTAATATTAAATTGAATTCTCTATCGTTTTTGTTCGTGGATTTTTTCGATTAGAGCCATAGAAAACGAGTTATTCGAATTTCGAACGTATTTCGATTTTTTTTTCAAAAACATATCTTTTAACAATTTTGAAGCATTGGGGTTTTTGCATTCGATTCTCCAAGAGATTTTCTACAAAACGGTTTTCTTTAAGTTTCGATTTTCGAATTGGTATTCGAAAAAAGTGAGAATAGCATAAATAAATGGATTTTTTTTAATTCAAAATTTTGAAAACAAATTCGAAAATCAAAATTCTGAGAAAACCGATTTGTAGAGAATTCCCTGGAAAATCGAATGAAAAAAAAACAATGCCGTAGCTTCAAAATTGTAAAAGAAGTATGTTTCTGAAGACCAATATTTGTAGCATTTTTGAAGTACTAGAAAATACCGTTCAAAGTTTGATAATATGACAAGTAGCATCCTACTCGTTTGAGATGTAGCGAATAACTGAGGCATACTCCTTTACCTGCCGTAGTGTGTGCGCTATTAGAAGCACGTTAGATACCAGATATAGCGAGATAATTAATTATTACGAATTTTAATTGGCTGAGAGATCGTTTTTAGAGAGCATCTTGACTCTCTAACCCCCGCGTCACCCCATTCCCTTTCTCCCTCTCTCCAGGGGGTTAGTTACACTAGAGCTCTGATATTTCACACAAATAATCAGAAGGTTATTAGGCAACTATTTACGAAATAAAAAAATGATAAAATTATGCGATTTTCTCATGTACGGTCTCCTTAAGTGAAATTCAAATTTATTTGTGTGAAATCCTAAATTATTTATACGAATTTCTAATTTATTTAAATGAATAATATATAATTTATACGAACTTTGTTATTATTTTTATGAAAAAAAAAGAAACTCTCTCACAATGTAGGTTGAGTTCCTAGTTATCAAATAATTCCACATATAAGGTCATATACTAAATAAAAAATAGAATTATTTCACTCATTATTTTTTATTCCATGGTGTCCATGATACTGTAAGAATGAAAGGGTCTCACTGGTACAAGATTTCCCACCAACCACCCAGCGTTTCCAAAAGACAAAAAAGAAAACACGAAACCCGATTCTGCAAACTGGACCTACGGTTCTGACCCAAACATTTAAAGCAAACTCAGCAGTTTAATAGCTTTTTCCAGGCGAACCGGAATAACCACCTTGGCTAACCAATAGCTTCAGCTAAGCCCCTCCTCGTCACCAGCCACGAATAATAAAGCTTCTCCCCACCTGATTGGATCGGAAACTCCGCGGAAACTTACGAAGCCCCGGAACGGACTCGACACGACGTTCGGACGCCACCAGTTCAGATGACATCGGAACGGAAATGACGCCGATGTCATGTTAATCTCTCAGTCTCACGTTTTACAATACTCATAAGTTAAAAAAATATAATAATTGAAAGTTAAAATTTATCGATCATGACAACTATTTTATACGAACGTGCGGGAAACTCAATACGTATTTGATGATTAACTTTTTTTCGATAGCATCTCAATCTTTACATTTTCAGTTCGAATCTCTCTAATTTATCATCATATACTAGTGTACTTCCCCATTAAAATGAATGGGTTATCAATAATAAAAAAAAACATATGTAGAAAAAAATATATAAAAAAAATAATTTATTTAGAAAAAAATATGTAAAGAAATGTATATAAAAATGTATGTAAATGTAAAATTTATAAATGGGATTGTTAAACTGGAATTTACGGAATACAAACTTTAAATATTTCAACATGAATAGCTCCTGTTGTCATTGAAAACAATTTAAACATTAATCATTAACAATAAATATGCAAGGTATAAAATGTGCTACTGCCTGTAAGCTTTTTTATAGAGGGTGGAAAGGAAACCCATTTTCAAACTAGTATATTTTACAAACTATTAAAGCTAGACATTTTCTAAACACATCTTTTTATTCTAACACTTTTTCTTTATCTATTTTTGAGAATCTATTAAAGATAAGTCAAAAATTAAACATCCTGCAGCTTACATGCAGCGAATTAAAAAAAGGTAAATAAAAATGGCTTGCGCGAGGACGAAATATACGAAAAAAAAACACAATAAGTTTTATTAATTTCATATGGATGTAAAAACGTTAAAATATATTATTTTCTGTAACAAATAAAAGACAGTGAAAACCTTATTTATCATTTTAGAGTTGATGTTTGATATAAAACTGATATCTTTAATGAAATCAGTTGGCCGTTAATTTTTATCTCCTATTCGGAACACTCAAAATGCAGCTTTAAAAAAAAACAGAGTTTTTGTTGTGACAAGCTTTAAACAGATTCAACCTCATTTTGAATATTGCTTTCAAGAAAAATTTTCACCAACTATAAAACCATATTGACTCATACTAATAAGTTCACTATATTTTGAACAAATCTCAATTAGGTCGCAGGAAAACGGAACGAACACATGAAAAAATTAATTTTATTCATGAACAATTTATTGAGAATTCAAACATATCAATCAGAAGGAACGGATTAGACAACACTAAAGACACATTTCACCTAATTTTAAAAAACTATGTGAAGTATCATCCTTTCAAGAAGCATGCAAGGCTCGAACTCTTAGAACTGATTTACCGCACAGTCTAAATTTCTCAAAATGATTTCAGGAAAGAAATTCTCGTTTTGTAGAAGACATCGTGGTTGGTGATGAAGATGTATTTCCATGAATGAAAGAGTAAATAATAAAAACGTATATTGAATGAAAAGAAATATTTTTTACTTTTTATTTATACCATATGGAAATAAATTATACCTATTCTGAAGTCTTTTTGTGTCTTCGTCCTCGCGAAAGCCATTTTTATTTAATTTTTTTCAATTCGCTGCAGGATGTTTAATATCAGTCAAAAGTTTGACCGATTTTTAAGAAAGATGCAAAAAACAAAACAAATAAAACTGTGTTTTTAGAATTTGCTTAGCTTTATTAGTTCGTAAAATATACTTATTTGAAAATGGGTTTCCTTTTTCTTTTACGCCACCCTGTATAAGCTAACTTGAATCTATACTATAATAAAATTCGCGTCTGTCTGTCTGTGTGTCACACTTTTATTAAGAAATACATATTAAAATGAAAAAAAAATCATTTGTGGCAGTATCATGACTACGGGCTACAATAATATTGACAATATCATTTTAAAAATTGAATTTATATTTTTTTTTTGAATTTTTTTTTGTTTAATCAAAATATGTGTTTCAATAATATCTACTTTCATTCGAATATAATTTGGATTCAATAACAGGTACTGTACTAGTACTTAATAATTTTCAAACTATTAAATATTCGGGCACAACTAGGGGCCAGAAACTAAGAGAAAGCACATCCTACTTCACAGGATTATGAAACTATTAAGAGGTTATTTAAACTCAACGTTGAAGGTTTTTTCAGATTTCGAGCTTTCGAATAGAAAGATTTCTATTCATCATCAGGAGAAGGGTGGAAAATCTCGATCTGACAATAAATTTTATGACCAATGGTTGCATGTTGTATACCATCTTTCTATTTCAGCTATCTATCTTATAGTTTATTATTATTAATTAATGTTGTTGTTATTATTAATAATTATCGAACCGAATATTATGCGGTTTGCAGAGTAAAGACTGCTTCACACATCACTGATATCCGTCCGGCACGTCACCGGTCCGTCTCCGTCACTCTCCTCTCAGTGATTCGGTGTCAGTGAAAAAATATATAGTTACTTTAATTTCAACGGACCTATTCACACAGTACCGGCTTTCCTCAGTGATCAAAAATCACTGACCGGTGACGTCCCGGACGGATATCGGTGATGTGTGAAGCAGCCCTAATGATCCTAGACCTCAGTTCTATAATATTATGAAATAGAGTCATATTTTTCCTGGAGCCTGGAGAGGTTCTTTAAATCCTAACATTAAAAATATCTTTTTATAAGAATAACTTTTTATGAAAGAAGAGTTGTATTCAATATTATTTATTTATTATCGGATGTGGACCTTCTGTAATCCAAATGGATTAGTTGGACATGGGTCTAGGACATTTCGTCCAACGCACATTTCGTCCACGGACAATTCGTCCACGAATTGCTTTATTTTGTATTTTAAAGTGTATATGGGATGGTACTAGGACAGAATGCCTAACGGACAGAATGCCTAACGAACAGAATGCCTAACGGACAGAATGCCTAGCGGACAGAATGCCTAACGGACAAAATGCCTAACGGACAAAATGCCTAACGGACAAAATGCCTAACGAACAGAATGCCTAACGGACAGAATGCCTAGCGGACAGAATGCCTAACGGACAGAATGCCTAACGGACAAAATGCCTAACGGACAAAATGCCTAACGAACAGAATGCCTAACGGACAGAATGCCTAGCGGACAGAATGCCTAACGGACAGAATGCCTAACGGACAGAATGCCTAACGGACAAAATGCCTAACGGACAGAATGCCTAACGGACAGAATGCCTAGCGGACAGAATGCCTAACGGACAGAATGCCTAACGGACAGAATGCCTAACGGACAGAATGCCTAACGGACAGAATGCCTAACGGACAGAATGCCTAACGGACAGAATGCCTAGCGGACAGAATGCCTAACGGACAGAATGCCTAACGGACAAAATGCCTAACGGACAAAATGCCTAACGAACAGAATGCCTAACGGACAGAATGCCTAGCGGACAGAATGCCTAACGGACAGAATGCCTAACGGACAGAATGCCTAACGGACAAAATGCCTAACGGACAGAATGCCTAACGGACAGAATGCTAGCGGACAGAATGCCTAACGGACAGAATGCCTAACGGACAGAATGCCTAACGGACAGAATGCCTAACGGACAGAATGCCTAACGGACAAAATGCCTAACGGACAAAATGCCTAACGGACAAAATGCCTAACGGACAGAATGCCTAACGGACAAAATGCCTAACGGACAGAATGCCTAGCGGACAGAATGCCTAACGGACAAAATGCCTAAACGGACAAAATGCCTAACGGACAAAATGCCTAACGAACAGAATGCCTAACGGACAGAATGCCTAACGGACAAAATGCCTAATATACTATGAATGAAGAAAATAGAAATTGTAAAATAATGACGTAAAAGAATGTTGCCAAGAGAATAAAAGAATTAACTCCATATTTAAATAAAAGGGCAGAATAGAAAACATTGAAGTGATATCTGCAATGGAATGATTATTGGTAAATAAAGAACAGAAAAAATTATATTGTAATATTAGTTATCATAATTGAACATCAAATAATATTTTTTTTAATTTCTGTAAAACATAAGAAAAAATGTATACTACGTCCCAGTTACATCTCATAAGAATACTGATTTTTTTCCATCGGAACTTCTAATACTATAAAGGTAGTTGAATAAAAATAAATATTGGCGGTATTTTTTATAAGCAGAGTAGTTAATTGCATGTCAGTACTAACCTATATAAACATTGTAATTACTTAACTTGCTTTTGAACTTCAAAAGCAACTATAAACATCACTATAGATTGAAGATGATTATAGCTATCTAAAAGAATAAACAATATTTAAAAAAATGATAATAGAATAAGATGATTATAGATATCTTTAAAAAAATGAAAATAGAAGAAGATGATTATAGATATCCAATAAAAATGGCAAGATATGGGAAGATTTTTTTAGAGCGATTTGATAAATAGAGCAAACACTTTAGTAATAAATCACAAACACAGTGAAATGAAATAAGAGAGTGTTTACACTAAGCACGCTGAGTTACAAATGTTCATATTCAATGTGAAAGTGATTTAATAAACTATCTCTGACACAAAACTCTTTGTTTCCACCTGGTCTAACTTATTTCAAATTTTGGTCCACAACTTCAATATTTGAAATAAGTATAAATGAACTTAAGGCATTTTGTCCGTTAGGCATTTTGTCTGTTAGGCATTTTGTCCGTTAGGCATTTTGTCTGTTAGGCATTTTGTCCGTTAGGCATTTTGTCTGTTAGGCATTTTGTCCGTTAGGCATTTTGTCCGTAAGCATTCTGTAAGCACGATATGGGATATTTTTCATATTATTTTTCACTATTACATTAATGGTGACCGGAGAATTCGCCGTTAGGAAGATTTAAATAATAAATATAACTAAATATTTCCTCATATTACGTTAGAATCGCAGCAACGAAGATTTTTATGAATTCTAAAATAGAAATGAATGGAATTTTGGTTTAGAGATATTGCGTACACTCACAATAAAGAGAAATATTTTAAATGTAGCATTATAAATATGTACTACCTTGAAATACTTGTACCATGCACAATAATTCAGATTTCAAGAGGTAAACCGTGCAATGTAATACCGAATAAATTAAAATATAATTATCCAACTATCAATAACTATTATTTTAACGCAAAAAAAGGTTAATTACTGCTTACATAAATTAATATGAAAACAACAAATATACTCACGTACATACTAATGAGTGGTAATACTTCCGCTAGGTGTCGCTAATTTTATTATATACTTTTTATATGAACATTTTAAAAATAACGAGCATTCAAATATTACATAATTAAATATTCTGAATCAATTTAAAACAAATTTGGCGATTGTTTGATTTTAGCTTTACTATCCCTTTCAGCCGAACCATTTCATCGATTACAGTTATGGAGTTAGATATGCTGAACAGGTTGACCGTATCATTAAGTTAATTACTTTTAATATTTTGCAATAATTGATGAGTTATAAGTATCCAAAATATGAAATAAAAGGGTACTATTAAGTTAGTAACTAATAAGACTAAATCTTGAAACGTAAGAATGGGGATAAAATAATTTAATAGAGGAAAATACTAATTATTTTATATGGTTTTATTATGAGTCTGAAAATATTGAACAATCCGATAACACTAAAAAGTACCAATATCTAGCTAATTCTCTTATATGATTATATCATATTTAAATATCAATCACTTATTTAGTATACTACATACATGCATAGTCTCTTAAAAAAAAATGTTTTCATAAAAACTAATTTCTGAACCAATATTGCTTCCAATAAACTAATCTGAGTACTAATATTGATGTTTATGGTAGTTATTAATTGTGAATATATAAAGAAAGTCTCCGTTTTTCAATGCTTAAGTTTGTACTATAATAATTCCGAGGCATCCCTCGCTTTTATTACAGATTTTATAAGACCAGGTTGCAATAGAAGCGATGCATGTCTGCATTTCATTAAATAAAGTTTTCTGTTTTATTATTTTCTTGTTTCCGGTCAGTAGGAGCCGGAGATTAAAATAAGAATTAAGGCAAAGACCATAAATTTCTAATTACCATCAAAAAAGGGTGTTTTCTACTTTTATATTGTACATATATATAAATAGTATATAATAAACAATATGTACACATTATAATTATAATACAAAATATAGCATTTCGTGGAGGAATTGTCCGTGCACGGTTGGATTTAAGATAAATGATTATCCTATTTATATTCTTCATTTCCACATCAGTTAGTTGTACGGACCTATTATTTAGCTGTCTTTGGTTGATTTAGGATGGTGAACTTGCTCACCGACCTGTTGTACGTCAAAAACTGTAAGAGGTATTCAATAACCGTATAAAAGAATTAAACAATGCAAATTAATGGCCTGCAAGATGTCTTGACTCTTTCCGATGAGGACATATGTGAAGTGAAGTTTATTCCACTCCTTCAATCGGTAAAGAAATATTAAATGGCAAAAAAGTTAGTAAAATTATTTTGATTAAAGAAGATCGATGGTTAGTGAACCGAGTTATGTCAGCGATGAGTTAAAGCTTCAATAAAGATTAAGGAGATATAGAGTAAAATTATAAAACTAAAAGTTTATAATTTTTTATTGATATCTTCAAAATAAATCTGTTTCAAGATTTATTTTCTGTTTTTAATAAATCTGAAGTTATTGTTTTATAAATGTCGCTACCTCTAGTTACGTAAGAGTTTGTATCAGATTAAATAATATAATAGGGTTCAAACAGGGTTCATTGAAATAGTAAGGGAGTTTTATTAGTTTATTAATTATCTTACGATACAGATTAAGGTAGCTTACATATTAAAGGGATAGATAGGGTATAGAGTAGGGATCCATATCATTAGACATGATAGGAGTCCCAATGGGAGAGTGGGTATTACCACGAGCCAATGTATATATATCTCCAACTGAGTGTGAGCGTCACACTCTAAGTGAGTGTTGCCACTCCACTACACTCAACTGGCTCTCAAGTCATTGAGCGCTTGCTATTTATATGCTAACTATTACAGGGTAATCACATGGACTCTACATATATATAATTTTAATATTTGAATTTCTGACCATTTTCACCACATATCATTGAAATCGTTATAACATCCACAAGAGTGGAAAAAAGTCTGAAAATTTAACTGTCATTGGAGAAGAGTTAAACAAACAAAATGTTGATAAAAATAAATTAGTACCTTAACTAGTTGGTGAGAATAATTCTAATTTAGGTTCCGCTTTTTTTTGACACCCTGTACTATAACTACTTTAAGGTAAAACATTTAATAATATCAATAAAATGAATCAATTTGAATCAAAGAAATATGTTTAACATGATGGAATAGTGACAGGAATTTTGCCCGGCGGATTTTTGCCCGGCGGAAATTTCCCTGTGGATTATATATTTATAGCTTTGAATTGATAGATTGTAAATTAAAGGTTTAAAATGCGAGATTCAAATTACATAAATATAAAACGTATTAATGTAACTTTAACATATTGTAGTATAACAAGTTTTATTTTAACTAATTTCAAATAGCCACGAAATTGAAAATAAAATGAATATGATATTACTTAAAATATTTACCTAACATCTTATCAATTGGACTGTTATATATTTTGACAGTAGTTTAGTCTAAAATAATAATATATGGTCTGCTTTATTTAAAATACTGTAATTTAGTATTCTTAACTGCTGTTTGTAATTAACTTACGGCTTTTTTCACCTGTACAGTACTTCGTGACGAGATATGACTATATGTTCATTAATATGTTCAATGATGTCACTAACAATTTCATAGTTTTCATTCTTACATTGAGTATTAATAGAATTTTATTTTAAATAATGATATCTTTACCACGGGAACTTAATATTATCGACGTCATTGTGAAAGGGATAAGACAATAGCTATAATAGTGTAGACTTCAGAAACCAACTGATTACAATGAATGAATCTTCATCTTACTTTTTCAAGTCGCATAATACAATTCATAATAACTGTTAAATAGTAACGATTATATAGTTTGTTTCTTAAATTATTGAAAATGTTGAATTATTGTTTGTTAGGTTAACCTTACTTTTTCAACTATGGTGATTAGTGAATTCTACAAGAATGTTAGAATATATGTATATGTATGATGTTCAGCAATTATCTTAAAAGTAAATTCAAAATTCATTTTATTTAAATTTCCGTGGCTATTTAATATTAGTTAAATAAAACTTGTCATAGTACAATATGATAAAGTTAAATTAAAACGATTTATATTTATGGAAATTGCATCTCGCATTTTAAAATTTAACTTATAATTTACCAATTTAAACCTAGAAATATATAATCCACGTGGAAAATTCCGCCTGTCAAAAATCCGCCTGTCAAAATTCCACACTGGCAAAATTCCACCGGTTAATATTCCGCCGGGCAAAATTCCTAGAACCGACGAAATACTATTTACCAAAATCTAAAAATGCCCGAAAGAAATTTTTATTAAGTAAAATCAACAAACAGAACTCCACCAAATTAAATAAACCTAAAATCTTCTAAAGGAATTCATGAAGTTTTTCATTTGGATTCAAATCTACTTTATGCAACTTCTTGCTATTCATTGTGTTCAACTCCTTGCTGCTTATTGTATAACTCTTCAGCTAATCGCAGTCTCTTTAACTATATCTAATTCAGTTTATTTATTTGCTCTTGATGCTTCTCGCATTTTAACTTCTAGCTGACCAACTCTTCGTTGTGCATCTTCCAACTGTAAAACATGTCGCTGTGCAGCTTCTCGATGTTCAGCTTCTCGCTGTTCAATTAGTCGCAATTCACTTTCTAGCTGAGCAGCTTTTCGCTGTGCAGCTTCTCGCTGTTCAGCTAATCGCTGTTTAGCTTCTCGCTGTGCAGATTCTTTCAGTTTAGCTTCAAGTTGGGCAAGTTTTTGTTTTTCAGCTTCTAGCTGCTTAGCTATCCGCTGTTCAGCTTCTCCCTGTGCAGGTTCTAGTTGAGTAGCTTCTCGCGGAGCAACATCTTGCAGAGCTTGTTTTCGCTGAGCAGCTTCTAGTTGAGCAGTATCTAGCTGTACTTGTTCTCGCTGTGCAGCTTTTGCAGCAAGTTCTCGTTTTTCAAAATAAGGCTGCGTGAAGAAGAATAATTTCATTAACTGATCCTGAAGACATATAAAAAGTATTTCCAATCAGTTAATTCATGCAGCTTCACACCAAATTTAGAAAATTACTATTTAGAACATTAGATGCACAGTGCACACTATAGTTATATTTGCCAATTATATTCACTCACCAAACAGAGTTCCAAGTTCCTCGATTTGTCTTCATTCTCCCTGTATGTAAATAAAAGTGAGATGAGACAGCGAAATAACATCAATGGTTAACAAGATATGATTAACCCAAATATTAAAATAAAATATAATTATCTGTCAGTTTTATTATTCTTATTTACTGGCGAATTTGGCAAGTAGAACCTTTAGCGAAATATAAATTTTGTTTGAATTAATTTAAATATTCTATCATTCATTTGTAACTAAAACATCTGTCTCTGTTTTCAACACTATTTAATTTAATTTTACTCACTTCATCTTTAAAACTAATCTATTATTTGAATTTTTCTGTAGTACTGCATATGATTTCTTCTCAAGCCATAATATCTCAAATGTGACAAATATTATTCATCACGCAGTGAAGGGTTAATTGGTACATTATATCTACGATATTTAAGTCAATTTTCAGTAATTTGAAGTTAGTGAAATTAATTAATATAGATATTTCATTGAGCATTATATATATTTTATGTGTTCTGCTTCCCCAGTGGCCGAGTGGTTAGAGTGTTCGCTTTCACCGAAAAGAGTCAGGGGTTCGAACCCAGGTAGAGGGAAAAAAGAAAAAGGTATGCAGTGAGTTACACTCCACTAAAACACACTCACCAGCCTCATACTCACTTACCAGCCTCACACTCACTCAACAGCCTCACATTCACTCACCAGCCTCATACTCACTTACCAGCCTCACACTCACTCAACAGCCTCACATTCACTCAACAGCCTCATACTCACTTACCAGCCTCACACTCACTCAACAGCCTCACATTCACTCACCAGCATCATACTCACTTACCAGCCTCACACTCACTCAACAGCCTCACACTCACTCACCAGCATGACACTCACTCACCAGCCTCACACTCACTCACCAGCCTCACACTCACTCACCAGTCTCACACTCACTCACCAGCCTCACACTCACTCACCAGTCTTCCACTCACTTACTAGCCTCACACTCACACACTCACCAGCCTCACACTCACTCACCAGCCTCACACTCACTCAGCAGCCTCACACTCACTCACCAGCCTCACACTCACTCACAGCCTCACACTCACCAGCCTCACACTCACTCACCAGTCTCACACTCACTTACTAGCCTCACACTCACTCACCAGCCTCACACTCACTCACCAGCCTCACACTCACTCACCAGCCTCACACTCACTCACCAGCCTCACACTCACTCACCAGCCACACACTCACTCACAGCCTCACACTCACCAGCCTCACACTCACTCACCAGTCTCACACTCACTTACTAGCCTCACACTCTCTCACTAGCCACACACTCACAAGCCTCACACTCACTCACCAGCCTCACACTCACTCACCAGCTCACACTCACTCACCAGCATGCCACTCACTCACCAGCCTCACACTCACTCACCAGACTCACACTCACTCACCAGCCTCTCACTCACTCACCAGCCTCTCACTCACTCACCAGCCTCACACTCACTCACCAGCCTCACACTCACTCACCATCCTCACACTCACTCACTAGCTCACACTCACTCACCAGCATGCCACTCACTCACCAGCCTCACACTCACTCACCAGCCTCTCACTCACTCACCAGCCTCACACTCACTCACCAGCCTCACACTCACTCACCAGCCTCACACTCACTCACCAGCCTCACACTCACTCACCAGCCTCACACTCACTCACCAGCCTCACACTCACTCACCAGCATGGCACTCACTCACCAGCTTCACACTCACTCACCAGCCTCACACTCACTCACCAGCCTCACACTCACTCACCAGCCTCACACTCACTCACCAGCATGGCACTCACTCACCAGCTTCACACTCACTCACCAGCCTCACACTCACTCACCAGCCTCACACTTACTCACCAGCCTCACACTCACTCACCAGCCTCACACTCACTCACCAGCCTCACACTCACTCACCAGCCTCACACTTACTCACCAGCCTCACACTCACTCACCAGCCTCACACTCACTCACCAGCATGGCACTCACTCACCAGCTTCACACCCACTCACCAGCCTCACACTCACTAACCAGCCTCACCCTTACTCACCAGCCTCACACTCACTCACCAGCCTCACACTCACTCACCAGCCTCACACTCACTCACCAGCCTCACACTCACTCACCAGCATGGCACTCACTCACCAGCTTCACACTCACTCACTAGCCTCACACTCACTAACCAGCCTCACCCTTACTCACCAGCCTCACACTCACTCACCAGCCTCACACTCACTCACCAGCCTCACACTCACTCACCAGACTCACACTCACTCACCAGCCTCACACTCACTCACCAGTCTCACACTCACTTACTAGCCTCACACTCACTCACCAGCTCACACTCACTCACCAGCATGCCACTCACTCACCAGCCTCACACTCACTCACCAGTCTCGCACTCACTTACTAGCCTCACACTCTCTCACTAGCCACACACTCACCAGCCTCACACTCACTCACTAGCCTCACACTCACTCACCAGTTCACACTCACTCACCAGCATGCCACTCACTCACCAGCCTCACACTCACTCACCAGACTCACACTCACTCACCAGCCTCTCACTCACTCACCAGCCTCACACTCACTCACCAGCCTCACACTCACTCACCAGCCTCACACTCATTCACCAGCCTCACACTTACTCACCAGCCTCACACTCACTCACCAGCCTCACACTCACTCACCAGCCTCACACTTACTCACCAGCCTCACACTCACTTACCAGCCTCACACTCACTCACCAGCCTCACACTCACTCACCAGCATGGCACTCACTCACAAGCTTCACACTCACTCACCAGCCTCACACTCACTCACCAGCCTCACCCTTACTCACCAGCCTCACCCTTACTCACCAGCCTCACACTCACTTACCAGCCTCACACTCACTCACCAGCCTCACACTCACTCACCAGCATGGCACTTACTCACAAGCTTCACACTCACTCACCAGCCTCACACTCACTCACCAGCCTCACCCTTACTCACCAGCCTCACACTCACTCACCAGCCTCACACTCACTCACCAGCCTCACACTCACTCACCAGCTTCACACTCACTCACCAGCCTCACACTCACTCACCTCCTCTCCTTCACTTCAGCTCTTTCTCCCTCTCTTGTTATTAATTTTCTCCCTCTAACTTGTTCAGCAGTCCATAGGAGTCAGTGTCTATCAGATGACAATTGATTAGATTTAAACTCCATAATCTGAAAAGAATGAAGTAATTAGTGTTGGAGAAATAAATAAAATACAATCAACTAAGATATATATTAATATTTCTTATCTTTAAAATTATATTTACACATTCGAGAGACTTGGAATGAGTGAAATGGTAACGGGAAACAATTCCTGTCGGCAAACTAAAAGTCAGGACATAATTTTATTTGTAAAAAATAGTTAGAGTATATTATTATATTAATAGTTCTAATATAATAATATAAAAATATATCTTACTCTTTTGATTTAGGAGAGAGGTAATTTATCATCGTAGAGACGTTATCTTTGCCTTCAAGAGGTATGTCTGTTATGGTTAGTTTGGTTATCTCTGGAACAGGATTACTGCCAATGCTTGGACACCCATCGGTGTATTTGACCCTCAGATCTGCAATGCGAATTGTGATAGTAACTACTAGTAACCAAAATTGAAATGAATTAGTAACAGCTAATAACTAGAAAAGAAATGAGTTATTGATCAATAGTAACCAAAAATAAAATAAGTTAGTATCCACTAGTAACCAAAAATATGATTCGTTATTAACCTTTATAGTAAACAGAAATAAAATGAGTTACAAACACTAGTAATCAAAAATAGAAAAAAGTTAGTAAACACTATTCAACAGAAATAAAATTAGTTACAAACACTAGTAGGAATCAAATATAAAAAAAGAAAGTTAGTAAAAACTAACGGGCCCCCATCCCCCGTGGGGACCGAAGAAGCTGCTTTTTGGGGACGAACCCCCCCCCCCCCCCCCAAGAAAAGTCTATAGACTCAATGGGGAGTTCTCTGTCAGGGACGAAAAGCTCCTATTTTTTGCTTATAAATATATATATTTTTAATTTGTAACTTTTATTTTGTTTACTCCATTATCTCGGTTACTTCTTTACTCAAATCGTACTTGCGCTAAGTCTATAGACTGAATGGGGGTTGGTCCTAGAGAAATATTTATAGAAGCTAATATGTTTAGCTCGAGATAACCTAGATCGTCAAGAGAGATTTTTTGAAAAAATAAAATAAATAAAAACAAATTGAGATCGAAATACAAAAAAAAATTACTTTCGAAAAATTTCGAGCTAAACATATTCTAAAAAATTTCTCTAGGACTAACCCCCATTGAGTCTATAGACTTTTCGTGGGGGGTTTTTTCGGCCCCAAAAAACAGCTTCTTTGGTCCCCACGGGGGATGGGGGCCCGTAACATGAAATAAACTATTGTCTGTAACGTGAATATGACTTCACAGAAATGAACTTAAACTATTTTCTGATGTTTGTGCAACATTTTTTTTTCTTAATAGTAAATTATGCGCGATTTATATTTTCAGGTGGCTCAATATTGAGGTGGCTTAATATTATATTTTAAGGTAGCTCAATATTGAGCCTCTTAACTTTCATAGGTGTTACTTGTTCAAACACATGACGCTATTTCCAAGTGTTGTATTAGCGTACTTTTAACATTCTTTCCAAGATTTTAGAAGCTGCTCTTTATGATGGTGTAATTCAAATTTGGATTGATCTATTAGTTTCCAAGTTAATAGGGGTGCAGCCCATTAACCTGCAATCCAGGATATTGCCTGGAGTAGTGCAGGGCATTACCTCGCAGTGCGGGATAATGCCCTGAATGGTGCAGGATTAATGCCCTGTTTGCAAGGGTAGCAATTTTTTTAGAAAAAGTTGAATAACTATTAACCCATTGGGTCATTGGGCTAAGCCGTTTAGTATGTATAAAATAAGTGACTACTTCTATCTTTTGCATCTGATATATCTTCTCTATCTGTGATAGTTTTGAAGATAATTGCACTTGTTCACTAAGTGCGGGGGCAATGCCTGCGTTGACGCTATAATCAGAATTAAGGCTGCCTTTGATAATGTCCAAAATTTCATAGTCCTATTTCACAGTCGCAAGTTCTCCACCTTCTGCTCACCAAATTGTAAGTTAATCATATTTTAATTCAATATCCCTCAAAGGCACAGCATACACACAGAGAAAGGATTAGTTGAATCAAATCAAATTTGATTTGTTTTGACTCATATGAATGAGTTATTTCTGTTCCTACCTACGTGGTGAGTTGCAGGTACTACTTAAAAGTAGTTAAACTGACGTTGGTTAAAACAAAAAAGTCGCTTTGACTCATTCTTAAACTTAAAAACAGTTGCGCTAACTCGCATAGTAAGTTAATTTATACACCAGATACATTGGATTAACAGTCGTTGTGAGTTACTACAATACACTCTGTCATAGTTGTTTCAACATACTTTAAAATTCTCAAAAAAGTAACTTTTAACTCTCATAGTAAGTTGATTCAATCCATAAAATGAATTGAATTAATTAATGTTTGATGACACACCATGTCTTAGTTGTTTTAACACACATGAAAACATGAATAAAGTCCAACTAACTCACGTAATAAATTGATTCAAAGCATAAATTGTTGACCTATTAGATATGAGTAAACATTTTTCTCTGTGTAATTGATCGATGTTAGCAATTAAGATGGATCCATAGATGGTACATATGATCAACCGATAGCTCAGATCGGCGTATGAGTCATAACATTAACACTTCCGGTTAATTCACTCACTTAATACTTCTTGTCTCTCTAAGGTGGCAAAGTTGAGGTCAGTGACAGACTCAGTGCTGATGTACAGTGGACTATTAACACTGCAAACTCTCAACACAATGGAGAGATGTTCAGACGTTACACAAGCTCTGAAGTAAGTTATCTTACACCTGTAACCAGAGAAAAAAGATGACGAGTAACTGGAAACTAGATCAGTTATTATACATTGAAAGTAAAATATGCATTGTCTGTATTTTTATACAAAATTCAATATTAGCTTCAATTATATTCAAATTATTTTTATGAAATAAAGAGCAATTAATTTTATGATAGTTACAGCAACCGTTAGAGCGTTTATATACAGACAAATTATAGATAAATGATGATTGAATTGATGAGTAATTAGATTAAAGGATATATCTAACATTTGTTAGTAAAGAGTTTATATGGTAGACAGATCCATCACCCGATATGACTAAGAAAAACTATTGGAATTATAAATCAAAATTTTACCCAATAATTTTGTAAATTTGACAAAAATTGTATAATTAACTGAATCAATATTTACAGTGTGGATAAGAGATGAGTGGCTATAATTTTACATCCCATGCAGTTACTATATATTAAATTTACACAAAGCGTATGAATAGCATTAAAATTGACTAACTTGCTTTTGTTGAGCTGTGTGTAGAATTCTCCATTCAGTGGTTGGTAATTGTCGTAACTGTGTTCAAAATGAAGCCTAACTTTACTGTCCTCTTGAACCATTGATACTAACTGACCAAGATTGTCACAGTCTGTGTATGTTAAAGACTCAGAAAAATTTAACCAAATCTCAACTACCGTTTGCTTCTTCTTCAATATTTCAGTTAATGGTTTGATGTGACGAACGGAAGGTATCCAATAGCTATTCTTGTTTTTCTGGACATTAGAGACAATTGAGGTGATGGTCGAGTCACAGTTTGAAGAACGAATCAACTCTAGTAGATAGACAAGAGAGTCAATTGAGTCCTCTGCTCCAAAGTATTCCCTCAGCACTGCAGTGAATGTTCTGGTGTACTTCGCCAGATTTCCAATAAATAAAGTTTCCAACATCAGAAATTTGATGATATTGCCATACCTTTTGAGAATAAAATGAACACATTATTGCAAAGCCAATTGTCACTTCATTCAAATGATATCATTAACTATATTTATATGACTTACAAATCAATTGATAAAATAAAATTTAGTGACTATATATTTTTGTACGCATGAAAACAATGTAGTCAAAATACTTAAATTAATAAAATATAGAAAAATAACAACATTGATAATGCGAGTTTGTATTCCTTCGACTCAAGGCCAAGAGAAGACTCGACAACTGTATGCCGTAATGGCAGAGAATCTCTCTAATTCCAACAGTGAATCTTTCTATTAGCTAGTGCCAATAGTGATTTAGCTGCTCATTATTTATATTCCTTAATATAGCTTTATATAATAGTAGAGTATGTCTCGCACTCCATAAGTGATTAGAACCATGAACAATAGTGAAAACGGTCAATTCAGAATCTGCCAATCATTCTAATATTTGTACTCACATATGTAACACATGAAATAACTGAGATAAATTAATTAAAATAGAAAACAGCAAAACAAGGTAAATTTATTTGTATTGGTGTTATTTATTCATGTATTTATCTTATGTATTATTCTTTCATTACCTATGTTAAGTATTATTCTTTTATTAGTTTATCTTTTTCATATGCTAATTTCTTCAGTTATTTTCCAGTCCGGTTTCTTTAAACTCCAATCCCTTTCTCTTTCCCAACCCATGTCCCTTTTCCCTTTCCCAATACCTTTTCATTACATATTCATTTATTTCAACTGTATGATTATTTAATAATTAGACTATAATAATCATAAAATGTGCAAAAGCCATCTGTTAAAAGGATCTTCATTATTTCCGCAATTTAAGTTAAATTGCCATATACAATCTAAATTATCATATCTATTATTTGAAGGGCCACAAGCCAAAGTCTCTTAACCGCAGAAATCGGGTTGCTCAAGGTAAAGTCTCTTAAGCGCTTAGCACCAGTGAAAACGGTTACAATCTTGATGTGCTAAGCGCTTAACACTCACATAAAACGGTTGAAGTTAGCGGCAAACAAGAGTCTCTTAACCGCATCTCATTGCATAGAAAACGAAGCGCAGGCATAGAAAACGAAGTATATATATAGCTTATTATTGCAATGTTATTTATGGGAGTGTATATATACAATAATTATGGATAATGAATTGTAATAACTATTCATGTAATAAAAAAGTATACCTAGGTTTAGTCCGGAAAGAATGATTCATTCGATGAAAAGTACGTAAATTGAATCAGGAATATCAATAAACCATTAGGTATAAAAAATAATATTTTTATTAATTTTAAAACTACCTATGTATTTATTAATAAACTCATTCAGTTCCTTGAAATATATTTGGAGTAGATACAGCTTATGCTGTGAATCTGAATATAGTATAAAACACTTAGCCGAACTATTTCTTAAACAATTAAATCTGTTTGAAGATACTGGAATCTACAAACAGTTTTTATAAAGGGTTTGAAACTGTATACCAATCATTACGCTTAGCTTTTGTTTCTCAACCCTTTATTACCGCCTAATTCGGCACGAATTTCAAGACCATTCTATTGTGCTTTAGATCTGTTACACTGTAGAGATTTGAAATTAGAAATACCTATACCTGGTTTAAATTGTAAATCTAGGTCCAAAAACTCATTATTAACATTGAGAATCCGCTCGAAATATGTTTGTATAACAAAAACTCTTCATCAGGTAAGTCGTCACTCGTCTCTTGATATTTTGAATTTGAAAATGTACCTGGGCTAAGCCAATCTACTACCTAACTAATTAGGTAGCAAGATTGGTAGTTTAATTTGTTTTATATCCTGAAGTACCACTTAGCTATGGCTTATAAATATAAGCTAAAATTACAAAATAGTAGGAAGGTACCTATATAGGTAGCTATTAACTAGGTATGTCATGTTTCAGAGGCTGGAAAATTGTAGGTACCTAAGCCAATTTTAGAGCCAAAAAATTTCACAAAAATTCCGAGCTAAGCCAATTTAGCTTATTTTGTAGATTTCAAGCCAAAATTAACATAGGAACATATGAAATAATTTGAAATTGTATGCCAATTAGGTACCTAGGTATACCTACTTATCTGAGTAGGTATTGACCTTTTGAAATCTAAGACAATTATATAGTTGGCTTTAACTGACATACCTACCTACTCTAAAACATGGTTAGTATGTACTATGTAGGTTACCTGCCTCTCTGAGCTCTCTAGACAGACTAGACTCTAGTTAAGTTGAGAGATACTAGTTCAGTAGGACCCAGTTACCAGTCTGTTACCATGTTTCAGAGGCTGGAAAATTGTAAGCCAATTTTTGAGCGAAAATTTAATAAAAAATATGAACCAAGCCAATTTGGCTCATTTTTTGAAGATTTCAAGCCAAAATTAACATGGAAACAAAGGAATTAATTCAAAATTTAAAGCCAATTAGACATATCTGAGATTTGACCATTTCAATTTTCAAATATAAGCTAATTAATTGGCTTTAACTGACATGCTCTTATACATGGAGTCTGTATTTCATGGTAAATTCCTCTGACATGTCGGTGGAAGTTTTCTAGCAAAGTTGGTGGATTTTTAGCTATTTATATTTTATTCCTATAGGTATTATCATTAATTTTCGGTGGAAAAATGGGTAAAATCACTAAAATGTTGATGGAACAGCCAAATTACTGGAAATTTCAAAATTTATGGTGGATTTTTTCAGCTTTTTCATAAAGTCAGTGGAATTTTGTGGACCAAATAGGTACAGACTAGCCGATCCAGTTAATAAACTTTTATATAAACCCCAGTCTCAGGTACTAACTACCTT
>CANNZV010004745.1:0-36155 GCA_947561585.1 Caprella mutica
AATCTCTTCCTTTTTTATACGTTACTCATTATCATAATTACATAATATGTTATGTTCTTTAAAAATGTTAGTAATGAATAATATTTTTTTTTTCGTCTGAAAACATTGATTTTCATCTAATCGTTATTAGTAATGCCATATATCATAATATATTGTCATATTAATATTCAATATGTACAGTTAGATATATGAAATTAGCAAAGTAATACTGAATTAAAAGAATACAAATTAATTTATGTAGCAATAGTAATGTCAAATTTATATGAGAAATGTGTTTGTTTTTGTGCCTTAGATATCATGATAAAAACCACAAGTCCCACAGAATGTTCTTTTTGATTACATTAAATTTGATTTTCTACTAATTAGTCTTTCGGTAAGTTTGTCCTTCGGCAAATTCTTATTTCGGAAAATCCTATTTCGGCAAATTTGGGATTCAGCAAACATATGTATTCGGAGAATCCGGTTCGGCGAATTAGTTTTTGTCAAATTTGGTTTCGGCCAATTCGTCTTTAGAAAATCTGCCTAGACCATAGACGATATATATCCTCAATAAATCTCATTGTGTTTGCTAACCCTAATATTGTCACAATGCATTCAAAGTAAAAAAAATTAAAAACATTAGAGCTATATGTTCACGTAAATTAATTGCCTATTTTACGTTATATTCATTTAAGTTTAGTCGTATGTAGTTTATATAAAGATTTTCTTTTTAAAAGTATTTCAATACTAAGACTTTGTATATGTAAATGGTAAATAATTATTTAGAGAAATAAAATGTTATTATACTATGTATCTCGTGTACCTGTATCCTTCATATTTGTTAATAAATTCGAACCAGATCGCATACCAAACTAGCACTCAAAATAATAATTAAATTTGGAAACATTTATTAGAAAAATATATGAAATACAGAAATAAATCAAATACAATATAGAAATTGAATATAGGCTTGTACTCATAGAACAACTTCGATCGAAGGTCTTTCCATGTAATAACAATCCATATAATTATTCAGCATGGTTCATTAGTCGGTATCCTTAAGAGTAGTCACTCCAGACGGGCTGAGTCCCATTTCAAGTTGTTAACTCCCTTTAAATTATGTACCACTAACGTCTACAATGAAACAGATTATAAATAAACTGCTGCAAACCGAATTTGATCATTCTCACAATGTTAAGCCTCGAATCTATGTTGTACAGTATTTGAGAGTTTGTTAAATGAATATATTGCAAAAAAATCTATCAATTACCATAAGAAATTTTTTTGAATGAATTAGTAAATCTCTATATTTAGACTTCTTACCTGTGGATATTTTGCAGTAAGTCTGAAAATTAGCAACAAAATATTTAATTTAACAACTATCTAATTTAGTAAAAGTAACAAAATATCTAAGATACTAACAGTATCTACTTCCAATCTATTCTAATCTATTTTATTATAAGTAACAATGTAATTTACAAACGTTCATGCACGGAAGGTCTTTCATACCATGGTAACGAATATATAAACATTAGTTTGCCCTGTGAACTGCACCAAACACCCTTTTCGCAGTGGAATTTTCCTGCTACCGATTGGAACTTTCCATTGTGTTCTCTTTTTTTGATGATATTGAATTTTTTAGAATGATGGCAGTTTTTCCTTTCAAATTTATTATTTTAAGAATAATACATGACACTTGACTAAAGATCGAGATGTAAATATTCCATATATATCACTGGCAACGAGGATTTTTTCTGGGATATTAAGGGAATATCCAAGAGAAGAAAGATTGATTCCTGGGATATTCTCCAAATATCATAGGAATAAATCCTTTTTAACAGGAAGGATTCGACAGCGATATATTCATATTTAAAAAAAACCTATAAATACAAATATTGTAACCAACAATTTTTTCTTCTTCTGCAAGACGAATCAATATATTAATAACTATGTGTCAGTTGAATATCAAGCTCACGAGTTTACCATTCATAAATCTTATTGACTTGGTTTGGCTTATATATTTTTTCAAACAATAGAATACAAGTGTACACACATAAGTCCCAGTAACCAAATTTATCCTATGATGTCCAAATTTCTCTTGAAAAATTCATGTCATTGTAAATGATGTAAAGTAGAACGATCCTCTATAATGAACTCCTGTAAAGTGAACCTTGCTGAATAGAAGAGTCCTGTACAGTGAACATACCTCTGCAGTGAACAAATTTAGTTTAGTGAGCCATAAATGACTATAGATAAGTTTTCTTTGATTTTTTTTATAGCTAGTCTGTTATGAAAAGACCAGTTTTCTATCCATCTTTTAAATCCTCTAGAGTAGAGTAAACTCTCTATAGTCTATGGTGAACTAGTTGGAGTTCACTTTAGAAGAGTTTCACTGTATAAGAATGCATAATACTTATTCGACTCCGTTACTTTATGAAAGTAAGTGTAAAAGTTTCTGTAAGTCAGAAGATATCACAAATACACAAACATTTTGAAGATGGGTAATCGACACACCTCATTCTTTCATTCAACATAATGCCACTTTGATTGTGCAATTTTGATATTAGTGGCTCATAAAGAGTGGCTGAGCTCTTTAACAACCATGTGGATGAGTTTCAAGCATTTTGGTGGGAAAATAAGTCGTATATAGTTCTTTTCAAAATTGATTTAACTACTAGGAAAGGTTTGTCCCAGTCGCTACGAAAAGGTCAAACTGCACCAACGATTTGAAGAAGTACTGCAGTCTATTGATTTTAGCAAAGAAAACTAATTTAAAAAGACTGAATGGGAATTGAATGGCAGGCAGCCCAGCTATTGCATTAGGAAATGCGTGTTGGTACTGCTTCTCATGATGCTGCTTCTTCTCCATGGTGCCAGGACAATGGCCACCCGGACAATGGCCACCCGGACAATGGCCACCCAGGGACGATTGCCACCCAGGGACGATTGCCACCCAGGGACGATTGCCACCCAAACCATTGCCACCCAAACCATTGCCACCCAAACCATTGCCACCCAAACCATTGCCACCCAAACCATTGCCACCCAAACCATTGCCATAGATATTAAGAATATCATAGACGAGAAAAAATTTATTTGTATCGAATTCAATATACTTGTTGTTTAAATCCAATCAATTAATAGTGTTTAAACCTCTCCATTTATAATATTTTTAGATCTATGATTATGAAAGCATATTGCTACAGCCCTAATTGTAAATATCAGGATTAATAGTAAAGTAATACCTATTATTTGTTCATTATCAATTAATAATATATATATAAACTTTATTGAGTGAGATAATAAAGGCGTTTATCAACAATATTGATAAAGAATAAATAATGTTATATATTGATAACATTAATTAAACATATTTTTACAGTAAAATACTAACAACAGTTGTCATAGAATAAAATCGGCCGCTAGAACGGAAAGAACAGTTATAAAATTCATATTGAAAAATGTAAAAGGAGTTTGAAAAAATTAAAATATGTTCATAATTTGAGTTACTGATTTCAAATACTGTAGCTTGCCATATATATTAAATTATAAATATTTGCCTAATAATGATAGTGGTGATGAAGGAAGAAATATTTAATTTATAATGGAAATGATCAAACTGTATAATGAAAATATAGCGTGTGATGAAAATAAATCGTATAAAAAAACAATAAGCAATTTATTTTATCACCAATTGGTATAATTTTTTTTATAAAATAACAATAAATGTTGAATGAAGAAATTCGTACCTTAAAATATAAATAATTAATAATTAATCGTATGAGAAAACTATGCATAATTTATCACTAATTTTTAAGTTAAGCGGTATGATAATAATTATTTGGGGGGAATTTGTCCGGAGGTGGCACTTGTCCGCGGGTGGCACTTGTCCGCGGGTGGCACTTGTCCGCGGGTGGCAATTGTCTGCAGGTGGCAATTGTCCGGCCACGCTTCTCCATATGATAGTACAGTAGAACTCTTGATTTATAAAGTATTGGTTTCTTCATAACTCAAAGCCACTTCATAGCTCAGGGATAATGATAGTGTAGTAACTTCCTTTTAAAGTTATTTATTCATGAATCGTATGATCATAATATTTACATTGCTTTTAATAGGAAATTTGCTTATTTACGTGCTAATTTCAAATATGCGATTACATGCTTTAGTTGTTGCTCATTTTTGTTTCAAACGTATATAGATAAAAGTTTATTCACTGATTTGGTGAGAATGTGTGCGTGTGTCAAGTAATTGAATCGGATAGCAGTTATTTTAGAATAAGTTTTCTTGTGTGTGTTCTGTGTGTGTTTTCATGTATGTCGAAATATATTGTGTCTAATCTGTATGTGCGTAATTTGTATGTATGTAGTTCATGTGTGTGTAGGCAGATTAATGTTTGTCAGTCTTGTATTGGAATGTGTCTGTCAGTTGCTGAAGTGTATAAGTTTAAAAAGTTCTTTACTATTTGTTTGTTCACCTGCCATGGAGAGAATGATACAAAACTATGATTGACAATATGCAAGATTTTAATATAGACTTGAATCATTTTAATGAGTTGAATCTTGATTTGAATCTGAATATTATGATTTGAATGATTTTAGATGACTTAGATAATTTCCATCTTTATATTGGATCGCTACTCGGGAAAATTGATGAATTGACTGGTTTGCTAGACTTGCTTGGATGTCACTTCAAAATATTGTTTTTCTGAAACCGGGCTATCAAAACCCCTATCCAATATGGAAATTTTAGAGTTATAAATCATATCATGTGATTAGAGAAGACAAACACAGAGGTGGTGCCCAGATAAAATTTAGGAGAGTGTCTTCGATGATTTAAGAGCGTTTATGGCAGAGAGAATAAAACGTGGACGAAACACTGATAAATTGCCGATAAATTCTCATCGGCGATTGACTGTAGAGGATTATCGAATGATCTTCAACGAATCATGGTTGGTTCTACTTCCTCGAATTAAAGAGGAGATTTCTTCGATGAATCTTCGGCTAGTTATGGAAGACTCAACTTCCCCGAATTACAGCAGGCAGCTCGTAGATGTATTTTCGGCGAGTTATGGAAGACTCATCTTCCCTAATTACAGCAGGCAGCTTGTAGATGTATCTTAGGCGAGTTATGGAAGACTCAATTTCCCCGAATTACAGCAGGCAGCTCGTAGGACGTGATGTATCTTCGTCGAGATATGGAAGACTCATCTTCTCCGAATTACAGCAGGCAGCTCGTAGATGTATCTTCGGCGAGTTATGAAAGACTCCTCTTCCCTGAATTAAAGCAGGCAGCTCGTAGATGTATCTTCGGCGAGTTATGGAAGACTCATCTTCCCTGGATTACAGCAGGCAGCTCGTAGATGTATCTTCGGCGAGTTATGGAAGACTCATCTCCCCCGAATTATAGCAGACATGACTTCGATGATCATCGACGGGTTATGTTATAGACTCATCGTCCCCTAATTATCACAGGATTGAATTCTAGCAGATACGTCTTCGATGAAGATCGCTGATTACGACTGACTCATATACGTTCATAAGAACTTTCAAAACACGCGGGTTATCATATTGGATAAATATCAACCAAATTCTACTTCTAACATGTCCAAGATGGTTCAGAGGATATGTCGCTGACTTCAATTCTCCATGATACTACAGTTGCAGGTTCGAGTCCCCTGGACACACCACTTCATTTCTTTCTCCATTTCTTCCATTTAATATGTATATAAAAATATGTAACATTAAACTAATCGATATAAAGCCAAATACCTTTCAAATGATAATTTTGGTTTTATTTAATCCTATAAATATATATATTCATGCATTAGAAAACTACCATGAATCGATCAAAATGCAGGGAAGATTATAGATAGGCGCCATGTATAAATCATGCTTGAATCGCCAATAATATTGAGGTGATTATATGAATTGTTTTCGTATTAATCTTCCATGAAACGTCTTCAAATCGAAATTGAATCATCGTTGATTTAAGGACGGTTACAGTCTGTTATGTATATGCTTCTTCGATGTGCCTTATTTTATACGAAAAATCTTGGATAAAACTGACACTTCTTCGAATATTTATCGATGATTCATTGTCAATACGCCGATTCATTTTTAGGTACTCTTCCAAAAATCGGTCTAAAAAATAAACAATAAACTGGGCATGAGTATAATCGTTAGTGATAAATATGAAGTGATGAATGATTTTTCTTTCTCGGAACTATATTGAATGTTGATTTATTGAATGTACAGGCGTCCCCCGCTCTTATTACGTCTCAGACTTACAACAAGTCAAATAGGAGTGGGTCATGTCTTGCACTTACATTACTTGGTATAGAAAATATTTCAGGAGTAACTTTGGTTATTTATTATTTTTAGTTTCAATTAAGCTGTTTTCGCCCTAACTATTACTAACTTTATGATCATGCAGGTGAGATTGATTAAGAAAAATTGAGTTACATAATATATTTACATGAAAGGAAATTTAAATATATATTACTGCAGATATATACTATAAATTTAATTAGTAATTCAGAGTAGAGTTTAAGTTTTTTATTTAAAATTCTATCTTCAATTCATCAATATATATTGGAGATCTCTTTTGCAGAGCTGTTCCTACCATTATTACATATTCGTTTGATCGCAATAATTATGTTCGATATGAGATGATGCATGTCTACGACCAGTAGTCGCTTAGTACTATTTTCATATAACAGGTGTATTAATATAGCTATACAGAAGTAACAGAACACGTGAAGACAACAGTTACTTTCAACATTGTATTAACTTTGCTACAAATACAGATAATTTCGCGTACGCCATTTTAACCAAATAATAATATTTCTATTTAAAATTAAATAGAAAGTATAATTTTTAATGTGAATAATTATTTCAGACGGAAAAATAACTTTTCATACTAAAGATATAAGTTAACTAGCGTCCAAGCTCATTTTTATGAATGTAATAAAAAAAGTGTTAAATTAATAATTGAGGGGATAACAAGCCTATTTATACTAAATTGCCTGAAACGGCTACAATTTCAAAGATATACTTATTTGAGGATATTAAATTAGCTACTTGGTGTGATTAATGTTGGGAGAGATCGTTTGCACATATTTTCTTTTATTGTCTGGCGATAACTGCTAAATAGAACCGGTAGACGAGTATAATAAATATACTGGTACATCAAAAAATCACTGGATTGGTTAGTCAATGTTTTCCTTCATTGGGCCAGTGCTGTTTGGCAACGGGTGGCCAAGTGTCTTTTTCATTGCATTGGCCCAGTGTGTAAAAGCATCGGAGTGCCAATGCCCGATCGTGCCTTTACTTTGCCAACGTTTACCGACTTTGGTCCGATAGAGCAATATTATCAGGGAATAAATGTATATTGTAGGGTAAAGTAACCAGTGACCAAACGAATATAAAAAGCTGACTAGTTATTTATAAAGTTCGCATCTCCTCCACATTATACCCTTATATACGTATATGGTATTTGTATATTTAATTATATACCTAAAATAATTTGGATCCATTATAGCCAACCTGATTTTTTTGCCATCTCCCATCACTATCATTCTTTTTTCCACGATTATGAATCTAATCATGCAATGTTTCATAGTATGGATTAGGAATCGTGTTGAAACTTTTAAAATTTGAAAAAAGCACTGAAATTAATATAGGATATAAAAATATAATATCGTTAATACGTTAACGAAAATGGTTATGGTTATTAAAGGTTATTAACGAAAAATGGTTAATATGAAACATGGTGTGACATATATAAAGATTTCGAAAGTTGATTTTAGATAAAACCACATACGTAACAATTTAATTGAAAAATGAAAAACTCATAAAATTTCTGATTTATTCAACATCCTACTTTATATAGCAGGCGGCACAATCAATTATTGTGCAATATTAAGAATTGTTTCTGCAGAAGTACATTAATTGTACACAATATATACAGTCCTAATATATAGCCACGTTACTCCAAATTAAAATATTACTATAGTCAGTTATACAATATTTTCTTTGATCCCTTGTTCGTAGAAAACAGAATATTGTAGGGATAAGAATTATAAAAATGTAACTTCAGGACATGACTCGCACTTATTACCGTTTTGTTGTAAGTGTGAGTCGCGATTTTGTAATAAGAGCGGGGGACGCCTGTATGTATAAATCGGTATTAGGAATTTCCACTGCAAGAAAATTAGCCGCACGAAATTTCGCCACAAGAAATTTTGCCGTTAGAAAATTCTCCGTAAGGAATTTTCGCCGCAAGGAATTTTCGCCATAAATTTTATTTTTAACTCTCGGCTTAAGAACCCCTGACAAATAAGTGATCACCAGTCACCACCATAATTGCTAGAGTCCTTCTCCAAACCCCGTTAAAAGGATACTGATAAAAAGACTATATAAGAATATTCTGATTTCAGTTTTATTCTAATTTGATTTTAGTAGGGGTTAAACGTCTTCTTCGGAACCAAAGGCCATATCGCTGACGTCAAAAGGAAATTAAGTACAAGGGACTGAAAGAAGCAGTCAGAAAGGAAAGTGGCCTAGTGAACAAAGTCACTTATCACAGTCGGTGATAATGCTCATGGATGAAGAAAAGATACTACATGAATGTGACGAAAAAGGACACAAGCACCGTTGACTGCACTCACGGATGGAAGAAGAAAACTAAGAAGCGATAGTAAATGAAAAATACTAGACTACACCCTGTCCCACGCTATCAGCTTTATTGTAATTTATATCATAATTCAGAAAATATCTTCTGAAATTAGTCAAAACTTACAGCATTTATTAAAAATATGCCTTGAAATTTCCACATAAATTCTTATACCTATACATTGCTTAGTTTTATATTTACAGGGTTTTTTCATGATTTTACTACTTTTTAAGCGTACCACGCTATTAGCTTTAATATGAAAAAAGGTATTTTTTAAACAAATTTAAGAAAAATCTAAGGTTTATTTCGATTGAAAAATATTAAACAATGTTAATTTGAAACAGAAATTAGCTAAACTTTACCAAACAATGAATTACATGATTAATATTGAATGAAGGGTCCTTTTTTCTGGAGAAAGTTGACCAGAATTGGTCAACATTCTTATTTCAAAATTCATATTGTAGTGACTGCCAGAGCTTCATTCGCCACTTATGTAACGGTCTACGCGTGACACATACGGAGTGAGGTTATATAAAGACCAACCTTACCTTAGACTCACTGTGTTACTCTCTACCTGCTATCGCTCTAGTCAACAACTCTCTAGCCTCGCTCCACTCTCTACACTGGCTGACCAGCTGACTCCGCCCTCCAGCCTGGCGCCGCCCACTCTCTGTGCTTAGCTAGGCTCTAGGACAACTGGTACCCGGACAACTGGTATACAGGACAACTCGTACCCGGACAACTGGTACCCGATTTTCATAATTTCGTGTTAAATGTACCTAATTATAATAAAAATTAAAGGCATAATAAAATAACCAATTTTTTTATTGCAATGAAACATACATAAACTGACAATTCAAATGAGGATAAATTAGGAACTTTTATAGAGACTACAATATAGACTACATTACAAAATTCGTATGATCTCACTTCAAGAGTCTTCCATTTCATGATATATATTTTCAAACATAATACTCGAAAAATATCCCAGCTAACCATATCCTCTCTGTCCTGCGTGGGACAGAGGGGGACATCCCTCGCTAGCGAGGGACAGAGAGGGACGGGGGATTTTAGACGTCTGAAATCCCACGTCTTTCCAACGTCTGAAATCCCACTCACGTCCCACGTCTTACACAAGCGGGATGTCCCTCGTCTGTCCCACGTCTTAAATCCCACTCACATCCCACGTCTTTCCCACGCGGGATGTCCCTCTCTGTCCCACGCGGGATGTCCCACGTGGGATGTCCCTCTCTGTCCCACGCAGGATGTCCCTCTCTGTCCCACGCGGGATGTCCCTCTCTGTCCCACGCGGGATATCCCTCTCTACCCCACTTCTGTCCCACGTGGGATGTCCCTCTCTGTCCCACGCCGGATGTCCCTCTCTGTCCCACGTCTGTCCCACGCGGGATGTCCCTCGTCTGTTTTACGCGGGAAAAAGTACGCGGGATGTCCCTCTCTGTCCCACGCGGGATGACCCTCTCTGTCCAACGCGGGATGTCCCTCTCTGTCCCACGTGGGATGTCCCTCTCTGTCCCACGTCTGTCCCACGTGGGATGTCCCTCTCTGTCCCACGTCTGTCTTACGCGGGATGTCCCTCTCTGTCCCTCGTCTATTTTACGCGGGAAAAAGTTATACCAAAAAGGTATATCTATCTCAAGCATTATTTACGTATCATAACTAGGTAGGTATTCATAAACAGATGTAGGTATCTACTATCTAGGTAGGCATTGATGAATAATACTAGGTAGTAGGTAAGTAGGTACGGATTGATGAACACTACCTAGTAGGTATACTAGGTAGGTAGGTATTGGTAATGGTAGTATCTAGGTAGGTATTGTCAAACAGTTATAGGTAACTAGATAAGCATTGATAAACACTAGTAGATAACTAGGTAGGCATTGACAAACAGTTGTAGGTAACTAGGTAGGTATTGATGAATACTAGTAGGTAACTAGGACCTAGATTGGTATTTATATACAGTTGTAGGCCACTAGGTAGGCAATGTTAAACACAAGAAGGTAACTAATTAGGTATTGATAAGCAGATGTAGGCAACTAGGTAGGCATTGATATACACCAGTAGGTAACTAGGTAAGTATTGACAAACAGTAATGTAGGTAACTAAGTAGGTACTGATAAATACTACGTAATAGGTAAGTAGTGATAACCACCAGTAGGTACAGATTGGTGATTATCACTTGTAGGTTACTAGGTAGTTATAAATAAACTCTAGTAAGTAACTAGATAGGTATAAGGTAGTGATACCACCAGAAGGTCACTATAGTCTATAGGTAATATTAATTAACAGTTATAGGTAATTAGGTAGTTAATAACATTAATTAACATTATCAATACAAATATTAATAAATAACTTTATACACATTCTTATCATTTATATTAAAAAATAAAAGATACCAAAATGTAGAATATTAAATTATATTTATTTAAAATAATTTTAAGAAGCACGCAATTTATCAAGTTGCATAAAGATCATTTCAATACAACTTCTACCATGTCTAGGATGGCTGAGTGGTAGCGACGCAGGCTTCAATAGTACATCACACTAGAGTCATGAGTTCGATTCCCGAGATGACCACTACAGTTCTTTCTCCATTTCTTCCCATTAAATTTGTATATAACAGTATGTAATATTAAAATAAATGATATACAGCCAAATGTACAGGTACACTATATGCAATATGGTAAGAAATTGCAATAATGATTAGTATGATCTTTTTTATTTCTTATACATAATTATATACCCCAATTAACCGAAGTAGTTTGAGCCAAGAGAGAGATATGTCCCCCTTGCAGAGGGGGACATCCACACTCTGTCCCACGTCTTGCAGAGGGGGACATCCGCACTCTGTCCCACGTCTTGCAGAGGGGGACATCCGCACTCTGTCCCACGTCTTGCAGAGGGGTACATCCGCACTTTGTCCCACGTCTTGCAGAGGGGGACATCCACACTCTGTCCCACGTCTTGCAGAGGGGGACATCCACACTCTGTCCCACGTCTTGCAGAGGGGGATATTCCCACTCTGTCCCACGTCTTGAATACTCACTCTGTCCCACGTGGGTCCCACGTCTTATTTCCCTCTTCCCTCTATAGCGAGGGACATCCGCACTCTGTCCCACGTGGGTCCCACGTCTTGAATCCCTCTATAGCGAGGGACATCCACACTCTGTCCCACGTGGGTCCCACGTCTTGAAAACGGAGTGGGGTAAGACGTGGGACAGGTGGATGTCCCCCTCTGTCAGAGGGGGACAAGACGTGGGATCAGACGTCTTGCAGAGGGGGACCCCTGTGCAAATGAAGAGGGTTAGACGTTTGCAAGACGTCTGATGTCCCCCGCCCCACGTCTTGCCTCACGTCTTAAATCCCTCTATAGCGAGGGGTATCTGACGTCTTAAGACGTGGGACAAACAGCTTTTGGTTTGCTGGTATATTAGAACCAACAGTGCTAATTTAATTAAATTAACCTCTTTTAATATACTTAACTTAGCAAAGTTAAATATTTATTAACCTAGCACAGCTAAAGATAAAATTAAAACTTTTATAGAGACTAAAATACAGACTACCTTACAAAATTCATATGATCTCACTTCAGGAGTCTTCTATTTCATGACATATATTGTATATATATATATATTAAATCGGGTACCAGTTGTCCGGGTACTAGTTGTCCTGTATACCAGTTGTCCGGGTACGAGTTGTCCGTGCACCGCTTAGCTAGCTGTGTGGTACTGACGATACCTGACTAGGAGCCATACTGCAACTGCCCTGACGTTGTCACTCCAGCGTCAAGAGCTATAACTGAACTAGCCAATTCCATATACCTATGTATAACCTTGTGTGATTGATTACTAATAGATTGACACTTTATAACCCTGGTTGTTTCACTTCGTTTGTCCTACCTAGGTGCTCATAGCTCTAGCCCGCTGGGTTGTTTAAAGCTTGACGGGGAGCGAGTTACTAGAATATCATTGCTTGCAGCAGTCTGTATTACATTCCGCAAGTCGTCTTTTGAGCTACACTGCCTCCCATAATGATAAATTGACGGGTCTAGGACAAAATCCTCCTCCGGATAAAATCCCCCTCCGGATAAAATCCCCCTTCGGACAAAATCCCCCTACGGACAAAATCCCCCTCCGGACAAATTCCCCCTTCGATCTTTATATCAATTAAAGATAATCTCATAATTTTAAAGTTCTGAATCGTTATATAAACTTTTTAATAATCTAATTTTTATAATTAAGTAATAAAGAATCATAGTTTTTTTTTTTGATTTTTTTGATTTTTCAGGTTAACTAAGATATACAGGGTTGCGGAAAAGTAACTTTACACTTTTAAATGTTTATTGAACGAAAACCGACTCAACTATCGATATCAAATATATATGAATTTATAGACAAAATCTAAAAGATTTTTTTGCAGTATGTATATATAGACAATATTTTTTTTTAATGATGTCCTTCTGACGTTCTCCGTTATTGTTCACTCAAGAGCGGACCCTTCGCACGGTATTTTGCAAAACATGTTCTAATGTGTCTCTCGTTATTAAGGTAATTTCTTTAATTGTGTTGAGTTTCAACTTTTTGGGATTTTCAGGCCTATTTTTGTAAGCTTTCGATTTTGAACATTCCCTCAAAGGAAGAAGTCAAGAGAGGTTAAATAAGGAGATCGAGCAGGCAATGAGAATTCACTGCAATGTGGAATTAAGCAAATTTTAATTGCTTTTCTTAATATTGCCATGGTTTATCTGGCAGGAGTTTTTTTATCTGCATCAAACATATTGTACAAAAAATTAGAGATTTTGTCTACAAACTCATATTTATTTGATATTTGTAGTAGAATTTGTTTTCTTGCAATAAACATTTAAAAGTGGTAAAGTTACTCTTCCACCACCCGTTAGTAATATAGTTAATTAATTCATGCCAATGTCTAACATAAGGAAATAAAAATGTAATTTGGCAATGTGTAATATTTGAGGGAAAAGGTTCAAACTCAACGGATTGTTCATCTGGTAAGGTTTTGTAGACTCAGCGTTGAAAATATTTTATTAAACTCAAGCTTTCAAATTAATTATCCGATTCATCATCAGGAGAAGTACATAAATAAAAAGAAAACCAATGCCTAATATGATCACCTAAAATAAATATGATACCGACCTACTATATTACAAAATTCTATTTTCATTTTAAATGAATTACACATTCTAAAATAAAATTGAAATAAATAATATTACATGCTAGATATGTAATCAATAGAAATTAAAGTAAAAACTCCTAAAAATTGCATTAAAAAGTTAAAATAAAGAGAGGAAGATCCGTACTCCACCAAAGTTCAAATGTCTGGTATCGCAGATGACTTGAATCTTTTTACACCATCAAGCACCCTAATTCTATCAATAGAGCTTATGATATAGTTAACTGCTGTAAATGATGATTAATAAGGCTTTACTTGTTATATTATCATATATAAATACATTCGTATGATAATATAATAGGTAGAGTTACTTCATCTTGGTTTACAGAGGTTGAGTGTGGGAATTAGAAATGGTGTAATATCATAAATTAAATTGGGGATGGTTGTAACTGTGAAAAGATTCAGAGAATTTTACTTGACTGTTCTCTCTGACTGTTGTTGTGTCACTTCTATGTTCTTCTTTCCTCTATTTATTATATCTTTTTAATGCGATACATTAATTTCTATTGATTTCATATCTATCATGTAATATTTTCTATTTCCATTTTATTTTAGAATTGGTAATAAATTTAAAATGAAAATAGAATTTTGTAATATAGTAGATCGGTATCATATTTACTATAGGTGATCATATTAGGCATTGGTTTTTCTTTTATGTACTTCATCTGATGATGAATTGGATAATCAATTTGAAAGCTTGAGTTTAATAAAATATATTTGCAACGCTGAGTCTACAAAACCTTACCAAATGTGTAATATATAATTTGCCTTGTATTATTACAACATAACACTAATTAAAGTGCCTATTGTACAGTTAAGTATTTACAACAACTTTTCTCTAAGTAATTATATCATTAATACCTTCTATACTAGTAGGTACAGTGCTGCAATCAAATTCAAATAATACAGTTGAGTATCTGAAGTTAAAAATCAAAACCTTTAAGATTCCATGATAAAATAATTGATACAGTCAAACGTAAAATACAGGAAAGGCTTTTAAAATCTAAATTAAGTTCCTTGCAATGTTCCACAAAAAATCTTCATGAGAATATTTTTCATATTGGGCCGTAACCTTCTTTATTCGCTTTTTCTGTGTGGTTGAGGCTCATAACCAGAACTTTGTTGAACCGCCCGGCAGTCCTGATATTTCATTTCTGTTGTTTTAAGTAAGTAAAACAACTTCCAAATATGTGGATGTGAACAACCACACAATGGGAAAAACCGTCTGTGCCAAGCTTCGACGATGTTATTAGTTCGAGGTAGATGGTCATTAGTTCTGAAGTGGGTGTTCCACTAAGATACTTGGAATGTTGGAGGCTGACGTGCTTTACGATATTACCTCCCAATATAAACATCCTCAAAATAATTCAATATCTGAGCTCCTCCTTCTGGCATTAGATCAGATAACGAGTAAAACACAGTTTCAATATCGTCAGGATACTTTGATAATTTGTTTGTAAACAACATGTCTTTTAAACTTATTAAAATCTGTCGGTCTGCATCCAGAGGGGGATTTTGTCCGGAGGGGAATTTTGTCCGGAGGGGGCTTTTGTCCGGAGGGGGGTTATATCCGGAGGGGGATTTTTTCCGGAGGGGGATTTTTTCTGGAGGGGGATTTTTTTCCGGAGGGGGCTTTTGTCCGGAGAGGGCTTTTGTCCGGAGGGGGCTTTTGTCCGAAGGGGGATTAGGTCCTTTTCCCAAATTGACTGCAGAACACGTCGGCCAATCTATCAAACGATCACCTTTGATCCCTATCGATGGCAAAAATGCTTGTGTTGCCTTTGCTGAATGACACGGGGCATTATCATGCTGAAAAATCAGCTTACAACGTTTTAAAAGGGGGACGCCATCTAGCAATGGAAGCAACGCAGACTCCAGAAGCTGACAGTATGCTGCAGACATTATTTTTACACCTTCAGGCACTCTAATGGGACCAACACGTTCACCTCAAATTATGCCTACCCAAATCATGACACCTCCTACACCCTGCTGACGACGAAAACGATTGTGACTGTTTGGGCCATTTGATACCCAAACTTTCTTCCATCCATCAAGGCCGTCCAGAGTTGTTCGGGTTTCATCAGTGAATTGTACCATCTTCATGTCTGTCTTCATGTACTTTTTAGCCCACTTCCACCGGAATTTCTTGTGTCTGGGCAACAGAAGGGGGTTGTTTTTCAGGTGAAACATTTTTTGCTAAGTTTCTCAATAGCCGATATCTGGTTGATTTTGACACTTCTGGTAAATGGGCTTCCATAAAAATGGTGTTTGAACTTTGTCCTTGCTTCTTAGGGTACGTAGGGGAGGGTGGTCATCAATGGGACACTGGGAACAATGGGACATGCTGAATAACTTTTTTATTTGAGGGTAATTTTTAACAAAATCTTAGTGGTAAATTAAGCATACTTCAGTGCATTCACTCGCATTGCATTCAGCGGTTGGGGTGCAGTCATCTCTGTGTAAAAGCGAAAACGTGTTTTAGAGGTGATAAAATAAATATTTCGTACTTTGTTTCAATTGTTATAAATCTGTAAATTTAACATATAATGCTTACGGCATTTTTACATGATATTAAGTAATATGTAATGTATGATCATTTGAAAGGATTGCCTTTATACTTTTGTAGTTGAGCCGCTATACCCATATGTTTTCAAAATGGCGTCATGGTGATCATTGGGACAGAAAATTTGGTTAACAATTGGACAGTACCTTATTGTCAACCAAACTGTCTAGTTACTCCATATGAATCAATATATCTATTTTTTTGATACAATAACGTGAACTGTAGCTTCAGGGCTTCTTGTAGAAACAGAGCTTCCAGCTGAAGCGGTACTTTCGACCATGTTCAAGAGCTTTAGCAATCTGAGGTCATCACAAAGCACTGCATAGAGAAAAAATTTCATTAATAAAAGAAAAAAGACGCAGCATGATTACAACGGATACACCAGAGAAAGAAGAGCTTTAACAAGTCGAAGTTCTCGAGTCGTCACCCTCTTCAGAGCCCTAGAATCTGACCGGTTTTTTTTTTTTCTTGATGAGAGGTCAGCAAGAAAATGCTTCACAATGTCAACATGGCGACCTATAGCGGAAAAACAACACTAGCGGAAAAAATGTGGGACAATTCAGTTTTTTTACCATTTCTGTGATATTTTCCAATGGATTTTAAAATTTCTTACAGTCAATGTAGCCATTTATAATGTTAATAATGATATACAATTTCAGCTTAATACGTAGGATAGAAAAAAACTTATGGTGGAGTCAATTTTTTTCTCAAAATCACAGTGCCAAAAGTATTAGACAATGTTAGGAAAATACTATTTAGAGGCAGTTTAAAGTCAGTTTAAAGTCATCCACATTTCTCACTATGGTAATGAAGAATAAGTCGATTGCACCACTTTGTTTACATTTTAGCCGGTTACATCATAGCAATGGCACCGAAAATGACCGCCTCCATGAAAAGAAAAATTGTACAACTTGATGAAGATAAAAATTCAATCCGGAAGATAGCCGAGGACTTGCAGTTGTCCAAAAGTGTTGTGGGAAGAATAATAAAAGACTACAAGAAGACAGGGAAAGTTTCACCACCGAATAAGAAGGGTAGACCGCGAAACACCACTCCTAGAGACGATAGGATCATGAGGAAAATGGCACTGAAGGATAGGTTTCAGACGGCAGCAGGTATTTCTCGTGAAATGAGTACCTCCTACGATGTCAATGTTTCTAGTAGAACCGTGTCTAGACGCCTCGGCGAAATTGGCCTCTTTGCAAGGTTACCCGCGAAGAAGCCTTTGATTAGCCTCAAAAACAAGAAAGTTCGATTGAGCTTCGCCGAAGATCATGTACTCTGGACCGACCATCAGTGGCAAAATGTATTTTTTTCCGATGAAAGTAAGTTCAATCTATTTGGATCTGACGGGAAAATATATGTAAGAAGATTTTGTCACGAAAGATTCGATAAAAAGTGCACCAAGAAAAAACAGTCAAGTTTAGTGGGGGCAGCGTAATGGTGTTCGGCATGATTTCATGGGAAGGGACGACTGATCTCGTCCGTCTAAACACCAGAGTTAATGGAACCATCTACAAGAACTTGTTACGAGATCATGTCATCCCAATACTTAGACGTTCTGCCTGCGAATCGCCCATTTTCATGCAGGATAACGCCCCCTGCCACAAAGCTAAACACGTGTGATGAAGTTTCTTCGGGAGCAAAATGTGGCTGTAATGGATTGGCCCCCGCAAAGTCCGGACCTAAATCCAATAGAAAACCTGTGGTCGACTTTGGGGAAGAATGTGAATGCCAGGAATCCCAACAACACTGAAGATCTTTGGCTCAAACTCAAAGAAGAGTGGGCGAAAGTCTCACGAGATGATTGTCGCCGTCTCATTCAATCCTGTGGTAGAAGGTGTGCTGCAGTCATCGATAACAAAGGCCTTTTCACTAAATATTAATGTTAGTCTGAATTTTTTTTGTCTATATGAAGTTATTTATAATTACTGAGTCATGAGTAGCCAAAATATGGAACTGAAATAACAGGGAACTAACAAGAATGAATGTGGAAACGTAAGTGGAAACGTCCCTAAAAGTGGAAACGGACACTAAAAAGTACCAATATCTAGCTATTTATTTTATATCACATTTAATTATCAATGAATTGTTTAGTTGTATATTAAACATGTATGCATTTCATGTAGTCACTGTTGAAAAATATTCTGTCGTAAAAAAACTAATTCTGAACCAATATTGCTTCTAATATGCTAATCTGAGTATCTACTAATATCGATGTTTATGGTAGTTATTATGAAAATACAGCGCAAATAGTTGTAGTTATTGTAAACATAAAAAAGGTTTAAGTTTTCTACCTTCATGTACTATAATATATACGAGACATGCCTCGATATTATTACAGATTTTATAAGACCGAGGTACAATAAAATCGCGGCCTTCCTGTAATCATTAAATAAAGTATTCAGTATAATTATTTTCTTGTTACCAGCCAGTAGGAGCAGGAGGAGAAGATTGCGATTGTAATTTCAAAAGGAGATTAAATATTAGGATTGGAAGAAGCTGTCCGAAAGAAAAATCGCTCCATGAAAAAAACACCAACCAACACTCGGTGACAATGCTTTTCGATGTAGAAAAGCTACTCAGCGAATGAAGTCACTCACCAAGGAATCTGATGAAAAGACGCAAAAGCACCGGTGACTGCACTCACGAATAGAAGAGTAAAACGGAGAGCTGATATTAAATAACGGGTAATTAATACCAATTTATTACCTGTTATTAGGTTCTTTCAGTTAAAACAATTTAAATATCAAGTCAATATATTCACGTGCGTATCATAGTTACATTCTTCATGTTCAATACCCGTCGAATAAAAGCGGTCACCAAATAACTAAATAAACACACGTTGGGAAATTATTAGTATAGATTAGCATACCTAACACAAAATTTAACACATCGTAGTTGAAGAATATTATATTTGCACTTATGTTTTAGTCTTAAACTTAAGTAATTTTTACAGGTCATTAAACGTATGAAGAATTAGACACCCGAGCTTGTTCCTTTTTCAATAAAATTATTTTTAGCGAAATACTCTCAAACAGAACGAAGAAAATTGTATAGTTAATTTACAACACCCATATATTTATAATAGTTAAGATTATAATTATGTTTTTTAATAAAAAAAACATTTCATTTGACTTTTGAAATGGAAAATAAGAACAATTCAAAAAGGGTAAAGAAAATTTTATAACTAATTTACAACATGCAGTTTGTATATATAATATATCTTATATATAAATGATGTACACGGTGGTAAAACACAAAGTGTTCTTTTTGTGGCAAATTGTCCTAGCGGCGAATTGTCCTAGTGGCAAGTTGTTCGCAGTGAATGGTCCGGCGGCGAGTTGTCCGGTCAACGTTATTGATAGTTGTCCGGTCACTGTATAGCTATTAAATATAAGGTTAATTTCACAATGATTAGTCATGAGCTATCTATATTTTGTTGGAGAAAATGTTCAATCATTACAATTATGATAAAATTTCATATATATTGAATTATTGCTATGAATAATAAGTCATTGTGGTTTATTTCAAATAAATTAGTAGATCAGAATTCAATCCTATCGTTTAATTACCCAACTTTAAAATATTTTAACCATTTTTATGGTGTCCGAATCCCAGTTAACAATGCGGCATCGAAATGACGTCATCTGGATACAAAGCTTTTCTCGAAATGAATTCGAAAATAGAGCTAGAATCCGCTATCTGACATCGTTTTGGCTTCGATTCGAAGATGCCGTGCACCACTAGACGGCATCGACAATACGTGTATTTCGAGAGGAAAAGTCACAAATTAAGCGTCGAATAGACGTTAATACAAAGAACCAAATCTTTGCTACTACCATAGGGAATCTGTACCGACGCCCGCTTATATATCTAATATGCTTCGAAACGGCATCCACAGAATCCACTCGATATCCAATAAGCAAATAAATTCAAAAATTAAAATTGAATATTTTACTTTATTGCAAATAATTTACTTTGGTTAAGTACATATCAATTTAATTAATGTTGCATAATGTTATAAGCAAATTAAATGGGAAGAAATGAAGTGATGTGTCCGGACGTATCGAACCTGCATTTAGATATCCTGCGGTCACGTACATGTACCTTGGCACTGTGCCACCGTGGATGCATTTTACAAAAAAAAATTGATATTAAACGACTTGGAGATACTTTGAGATATTTTTAAGTGAATATTACTATATAGACAAACACCCCTTTTATAACCAAAATCACAACTTATTCTTATTACTAGAACCCGGATTTCCAGTTCTTATGCTATAAATGCTATTTTGACCTAAAAATAAAGTTTTATAGCGCTTATAGCATAAACGCTATTTTGTCAATAAAATCTATTTTGTCTAGAAATTAAAAGATATAACTAGTAATTATGGTATAAACGACTATAAAACCAAAGATAGACCATCCTTTACATGCGAAATATATTTGTAACAGATAATTAGTTTATACTGATAAATTAAACATCAAAATAAATTTAAATTGTATGCCATTTCATACACTTTTTTATATGAATATTCCATAGAAAACGTACGACCATAATTATTAGTAAATTATGCTGAATTGAAAAATGAATTAAATAATTTCTCAAAGCAGTATAATATTAGGTAGTTTTCTTAATTAAATGGAATGTCATATGAAGATATGCACAATAAAATAAATATATGGTATTTATTTATTGTGACAGATTAATCTCGCTCTTTGCGTAACGAAGTTACTTTGAGCACACACATTTCTGCACGTCATTGCTAGATGAGAGTTCATGCTGTAACACCAAACATGCCCAAAGTGAAACAACACGAAACTGTTTGAAGTTGAAAGAAGCTTTTCAAAAGTGAAAATGATTATAAGCGACCAGAGACTAATCATGACAGCTGAAAACGTAATGAAATGTTGGTAATTTCTTGTAATGATGTGCAATTGTTTCATTAAAAAGTAGCATATTTATTATATTAATAATTCATTATTGTTACTGTTTTTGCTTTTGGTTTGTGCTGTTCTATTTGAGTTTCTTTGTTATATTTTCTTATTTGGCTGTGACTTGGACAACATAATTTTTGGGTAAATTTTGTTTAGTTTTCTTTCATCTTGTTAGTTTCTTGTGAAATAAACGCTACATACAAATTGAGTAACATAGGTTTTACATACTATTTATTAAACTCATAGTCTTATATATACGATATTATACGTACACAACTGCCAAAAATGTTGCGTAAGTTCTGTGATTAATAATTTAAAATCGACTATTCACAAATAAACAAGAATGACATAGTGACTGGATTTTTTTCTTCTAAAAGTTTCTATATGCGGATAAAAGAAAGGAAATGAATCAATTTTAGGACAAACTGATCTATTGTCAGAACTTTTTTTACCGACTTTAAAACTCTTTTTATAGAGCTATAAAAACTTTTTTTGGCTCTATTTCAACTAGTTTCGTTAGAACTATAAATCCGGGCTCTACTTATTACATATTGTACATAATATATATAAGATGGTCAATTTTTTTTATAAAATTGTAACTCCTTAAAATTTTCATTCTCTATGTGTTCAAATTAAAGAAAATGTTTTGATGCCACGACTAGCTAAATAAAGATGAAAGCTCTGTGATGAAATTTCAATAAATTAATTAAAATTTGACGAAAGATTAACTCCCATTCAGTATATATAGGTGAGTAATTAGTTCACTAGAATAATGAAGGACCTGAGTTACGAAATGCTCCGCTGAGTTATGAAGTATTATCAAATTTGTTTCAATTATAGAAAACGATGTACGTCATGAATTGTGTCCTAGTTCTCACTCAAAGACCGTAATTTTCTCCAAGATTTTAATCATAGAAAAGAATCAGTGTCCCTGAGCTATGAAGTGGCTCTGAGTTATGAAGAAACAAAAATTTAATGATTCAGGAGTTCACTGTATTTTTACAAGACTAAAACAGACGACAGAAAATATGAGAGTTTTTCCATAACTTTTTACACGCATCGAATACACATTGTTTTTATATCTAGATTTATGCATCGTTTTCATAGAAAAATATCTATCTATCGATTTCGTTACTAATTTTCGATGTATTCAATTATATATTAATTCGACATCTAAAATAGAAGGAGATTTATGATGTCGATTTCAGGGTTTTTTCATGTATCGATTCGACTAAAATTAATTAATAAATTTAGATATCCGCTGTCCCAGCTTTGAATTCGACATAAGAAGATATCGAATCGATAGACCGTTGTTTATAGCTAGGGATCATCCTCACAGCAATTGTCTGAAGTCTCCCTCTAAGAAGGAGCATTCGGACACTTGAATCTCTCTTACATTTTGTCTTATAACTTTCGAATGAAGGTTTAAAGGTCCTCTCCAGGTTCCGGGAAAAAAATGAGTTTATTACATAATATTATATAACTAAGGTATACGATAATTATTCCGCAAACCGCATACAATTCGGTTCAGTATATATTTTATTATTTGCTTTTAAAGTTTTTTAATACTCTGTGAGAAACAATTGAGCGAATCTCCAACCTGACGCTGAGAAAGAAGATTGTACACCCTTTGTTTTGATTTAAAATTTAGATTTTTAAACAAACAATACGTTTTTGGCCTTCTTTTAAGATATTAATTGTTTCTAAAAGTAAATAAACGTTTCTATAATAAGTTTATCCAAATTTAAACCTTTAAACGAATAATAAATAGATTTATTAAACCAAATACCTAAATGACAATCAAAACAAATGGTGTACATTCTTCTTCTTCAGACTGAAAATTAGAAAGTCGGAAGTAAAGTAGGTTTTGTAAAGTTTGGATTATAAAAATCTTTAAAAGCATATAAAATTAAAAATATGCTATCAAATTTGATGGGGTTTGCAGTAAAATGATAAGAAACATTAGCCTATTTGATTTAAGCAATAAAAAAATTTGCTTGGAGAGGACCTTTAAACTGTAAAACAGTCTTGATACAAATTGAAGTCTACAATACAAATCTACATATAGAAATATTTCAATAGCTAAATTTGAATTAGTTTATGAATTATTCAGTTTTTAACAAAAACTGTCCGAATGCTCCCGGTTCTCCTCTATTTGTAGATTTTTCAAAATCAGGAACGTAACCATTCACAAAAACTTATTGTAATTTTTAGAACTCGCGATCCATGCGTGTAAAATTTTGAGATCACTTGGCCCATTGTGACTCAGTTCACGTAAAAGTTTGGTAAAAGGGAAACGCTTCGGAAACCAATCTTTTGACCACTTGTAGCGCGTGCTAATAGCGGCGCTTCTTTTTGTGTAGCGGCAGCGGTAGCGCGCTACTTTTGTGCTAATGTAGCGGTAGTGGCAGCGCCGCTACTTTTTTCAGAAGCGCTAGAAGCGCCGCTTCTTTTAAAATCAAAAATGTTAAAGTTATCTGAGGAATCTAGATAAAAGTCTATACAATTAGTACGCGACCCTAAATAGCTAATCAGTTGTAAGTGATATTCAGACATATCTGCGCAGTGCGACCAACTGATATTCAAACAATGATTCATAGTACGACCATAAAAATGTTACGTAATGTGAATATTTGATATTAAGACAAAACCGTCTAATACGATCAACGTACACATCGTCTTACGCTTTTATGCAGATGTGTTTATTGCAATAAAATGGGTATAACTTAATTGTTTTTTCTTGAAAATTTCAGAAAATGTGCATCTACATTGCGAGTAACTTTAAAAAAAATGAAAGTAATTCAAATATTTTTTCGGATGCTACAATCATTTTACTAAAAGTTACTCATTTTCAGTGTACCAGGCATAACACTAAAAATGCGTAAATAAACGTTTTAAATAATTCTATTGTAATTTTTTAACGATAGTGTTCATGTGTAGTTTAAATACTAATTTTAAATCAATATTCTGTTTCATTTCCCCTCTTTTTCACCATTTTTAAAAGATGCTTATCCATCAAATCTGTAAATTTCCGAATTGTATCAGACGTTATCCTTCCAGAGCTCATTTTTTGACGAGAACTGACGTCTTCGCACATACACATTCTTCTTCAAGATGGACTGAATTTCTTCAATTTGGTTTGAATCTAGAGAGAGACTGGGCAATACCATCAAATTGACGAACTTATTACTCCTCAGTAAATTCACAGTTGCCTTAGTAGATTGAGAAGGAGTGTTGTCATGTATGAAAATAACTTTTTTTAACGCTGCAGGTTTCCTTTTCAGCCAATGAAGAAATCTACAATTTAAAAAGTTAATATAATTAACAGAATTTATTGTCGCTCCTTTATGGAATCGTGGAATATCCTACCAGTACATTTCCAATGTTTCTAGCCCAAATTATCACACCTCCACTTAGTCAAATTCGTTAGCGATGTGGTGAGGCATGAGGGAGCCAAGCTTTAGCCCATCAGTCAGGGCCGTCGAGAGTTTTCAAACATTTTGTCTTTGTAGAGTACTGTTTTGTAATCAGTCTTAAGGTACTTCTCCGTCCATAGTAACCTTGTGTGTATTCTTCAAAAGAGGCCTGTTAATAGGTGAAACATAAGAAGCAATTACCCTAAAAACAACGGTCTATCGATTCGATATCTTCTAATGTCGAATTCAAAGCTGGGACAGCGGATATCTAAATTTATTAATTTAATTTTAACCCTGAAATCGACATCATAAATCTCCTTCTATTTTAGATGTCGAATCAATATATAATTTAATACATCGAAAAATAGTAACGAAATCGATAGATAGATATTTTTCTATGAAAACGATGCATAAATTTAGATATAAAAACGATGTGTATTCGATGCGTGTAAAAAGTTATGGAAAAACTGTTATGAGTCTCATATTTTCTGTCGTCTGTTTTAGTCTTATAAAAATACAGTGAAACTCCTGAGTCATTAAATTTTTGTTTCTTCATAACTCAGAGCCACTTCATAGCTCAGGGACACTTGATTCTTTTCTATGATTAAAATCTTGAAGAAAATTACGGTCTTTGAGTGAGAACTAGGACGAAATTCATGACGTACTTCGTTTTCTTTAATTGAAACAAATTTGAAAATACTTCATAACTCCGTGGTGCATTTCATAACTCAGGTCCTTCATTACTCGATTGAATTACTAATTACTCACCTATATGTATATACTGAGAGAATTAATCTATGGTCAAATTTAGATTAATTCATTGAAATTTCATCACAGAGCTTTCATCTTTATTTAGCTAAGTCGTGGCCTCAAAACATTTTCTATAATTTGAACTCATAGAGAATGAAATTTTTAACGAGTTACAATTTTATATAAAATTTGACCATCTTATTATGTACAGTACAATTTGTAATAAGAATAAGTTGTTTTTTGGTTATAAAAGGGGTGTTTGTCTATATAGTAATATTCACTTAAAAATATCTCAAAGTATCTCCAAGTCATTTAATATCAATTTTTTTTTTTTTGGTAAAATGCATCCACGGTGGCACAGGGTCAAGGTTCATGTACCTGACCGCAGGATATCTGGCTGGATGCAGGTTCGATACCCGGACACATCACTTTAATTCTTCTCATTTAATTTCTATTGTATAACATTATGTAACATTAATTAAATTGATAAGTACTTCACCTAAGTAAATTATATGCAATAAAGTAAAAGATTAAATTTTAATTTTTGAATTTATTTGCTTATTGGATATCGAGTGGATATCGTTTCTAAGCATATTTCCCTATGGTAGTAGCAAAGGTTGGTTTCTTTTTTATTATTTTATTAATGTCTATTCGACGCATAATTTGTGACTTTTCATCTCGAAATACACATATTGTCGATGACGTCTAGTGGTGCACGACATCTTCGAATCGAAGCCAAAACGATGTCAGATAGCGGAGTCAAGCTCTATTTTCGAATTCATTTCGAGAAAAGCCTTGTATCCAGATGATATGTCATTTCGATGCCGCATTGTTTACTGGGTAGTTTCAATATTGTGCAGTGGCAAGATTTCTTACAAACTGCATCACTAGTTTCCAATGGCTTCCTCTTGAGTTCTCTCTTTATCAAGGACAGTTATGTTTCGTAGCTATTTGGAATTTGTTCCTATCCTTGCGTGTAATCTTTTGTTCTTATCCTTGCGTGTAATCAACAATTAATTTATACACTGTACGTGGCCGTAAATATAATAAATACAATATTACAGCATATTTGATCATTTTTTTGGAAAGTACCGCTGTTATAGTGCTGCTTTTCTGAAAATGTAGCGGTAGCGGTAGCGCCGCTACATTATTATGCAAGTAGCGGAAGCGCCGCTGCTTTTCAAAGTAGCGTTGCCCACCTCTGCTGGGTACATCTGTTTCCACTTCTACAGCGTTAGCAACGGCCATGGCGATAGCTGGATCAAAAGCCTTCATTCTTTCTCAGCGCATTAGAACAACAAATTGAGCCTGGTTTGCACAATTTAAATGCCAATTTTATATTGACCCGTGTGTGGGCAACAATAATTAATTTGTCAATTATATTGTGCAACTAAGCTCACGCAATACAGGGTATCCCAAAAAAAACGATACCTAAATTTTAATGGCTGTAATTCAAAAACTATTGAACTTACGAAAAATTTGAAAATCACATTTTGTTTATCAACATTTATTCCATATCTGTACAAAATTTGAGATGAATATATCTAACCGTTTTCGATACACAGTATTTTTAGTGACCGATACCAAAAACCAGTTTGCGCACTTTTGGTTTAACTTCGAATTTTAGGATATTAAAACCATGTTTCTAATAATTTTCAACAGTTTATTAAAATTAATAATTAAAAAACCGTTATTATAAAAATAAAAGGCAATTATTATTATGCAACCGAAAAAAAAAATCCTACAGTTCCTCCTATTAATCGTTTCAGGCGATCTTGTGGGCCATTCGATACGATGATTCAGGGCGATAATGCGTATTGCAGAATAGGAATAGCTCATTTAGTTTTACCCTTACAGAAACATATCTGAACCAGTCCTGAACCAACCAGGTTCTATTGATTTTGTTCCCATGTATTTCTCGAAGTCTTGGAACCGATTCTATCATTTATTAGATCAATGTATCTATTTCCATTTAAATTATTTTTGTAAAAAAGAGGACAGACGATACGACCAAGTCGGCCAATGCGGTTCTAGGTCAATTCGCCGAAAACACATTCGCCGAAATCACTTTTCGGAATATTCATTTACTATTACTTTTATAAAATATTGACAATATGGAAAAATGTATTTGAGTACAAAAAGGAAGTCAAAATCAATTTTGTTCAGCAACTCATTTAAAAAAATGAAAAGTTTATGTTAGAATAAATGGATTAAATATCACTAAATCATTAATTTCGAGATTGAATATCTCGAAAACCTAGAAATAAATCTGTTATATTAACTTCCTTTTTGTACTCAAATACATTTCTCCATATTGTCAATATTTTATAAAGAGAATAGTTCTATGTGAGTTCATCTATATGTAATCTCATCTGGACATATGAAATAAATTTGTTTACCTTTTAAAATAATCATATTTTTCGGCGAATGTGTCGTTCGGCGAATGTGACGTGCGGCGAATGTGACGTGCGGCGAATGTGTTTTCGACGAAATGACCGGTCACCGCCAATGCTACCTAGTCCATTCCACACACAGACTTTCTCTCACGAAATTCTTACGTAAAAGTTGAAAGTAGGAGGTTGGTTCTTCGAAAATATGTGCAAATGTTATGATAATTTATTTTTCTATTCAAATGAAATGCGGTCTTATCACCAACCACATTATCGTCCTCAAACCGGACATTTCTTTGCTGAAAACAAAGAGCAAAAGTCAGCCACCAAGGAAGATCGGTATCGAGGTGTTTTTTTTTTCGCTCGGGCATCTTGTAAGGATGTAAATTCAAATTTAAGGTTACAAATCTGTTCAATGTAGATTTAGTAACATCGAATCCACTTTTTATTGCAGTGATTTGCAAATTTTCTGTAAGTGCTTCTTGAACAATTCAAACTGTGAAATAAGTGTTTTACTGAAAGTGCGCAAGCAGATTTTTAGTATCGGTCACTAAAAATACAGCTAAAAGAAAATGGTTGAATCGATTCATCTAAAATTTTGTAGAGGTAGAACAAATGTTGAGAAACAAAATGTAATTTTCCAATTTTTTGTAAGTTTAATAGTCTTTGAATAACAGCCTTTGAAATTTGGGTATCGTTTTTTTTTGGGACACCCTGTATAATTGATCGTGTATGGGTGCCTTTAAATCCCATCATCCGATTCCATCTTCATAGTTTCTCGTGTAGCCTACCATTTTATTTTTTAGGATTTATATTTTAAAGGTCCCCTACAAGCAAAATTTTTTATTGATTAAATCAACGAGGCTGATGTTTCTTATCATTTTACTGCAAACCCCATCAAATTTGATAGCATATTTTTAATTTTATATGTTTTTAAAGATTTTTATAAACCAAACACTACGAAACCTATTTGATTTCCGACTCTCTAATTTTCCGCCTGAAGAAAAAGAATGTACACCATTTGTTTTGATTAGCAACTAGGTATTAGGTTTAATAAATCTATTTATTATTCGTTTAAAGGTTTAAATTTGGATAAACTTATTATAGAAACGTTTATATACTTTTGGAAACAAATAATATCTTGAACGAAGGCCAAAAACTCATTTTTTTTAAAAAAATCTAAATTTGAAATCAAAACAAAAAGTGTACATTCTTCTTTCTCAGCGTCAGGTTGGAGATTCGCTCGATTCTTGCTTACAGAGTATATAAGAACTTTAAAAGCAAATAATAAAATATATACTGAACTAAATTGTATGCGGTTTGCGGAATGATGATCGTAGACCTTAGTTCTATTATATTATGTTATAAACTCATTTTTTTCCTGGAGCCTGGAGAGGACCTTTAAAGGTCCTCTCTAGTAAACAATCACTGAAAGTTTCTCCAGCGTTCTTCAACGATGTAACAGCGCATTCTGCTCGTAAGACATAGTCAGTCACTGTCTCAGTGCTTTTCTTTCGAAGAGATGTTAATTCGGTATAAAGCGAAATTATTCTAGGCTTACTTGTACCCATATAATGCTCCCTGAGAATCTTCATTGCTGTTTTTCCGTCATCCTTCGCATCTTGCATAACCAAGGATAAACTTTTATCATCCAAAAGTTGAACAAGTTCAGCATACACAAGTGCGTTATTCTCAGCGTATCCTTCTTCGTCGCCATTTTGAGTAAGGACAGCACTCGATCAACTTCTGAACACGAAGATGACTCAAGAATTTCGTTTCCCACAGCTCATATCTGTCTTCACAACCATCAAATACTAATGTACCCAATCTGGGCCCATAACCTGTTGAACCAGAGTTCATCTTATTTAAATAAGGAGACAGAAAAGTATTGATAGTTGGGGAGCGGAAACAAACTGAAACGTTCGAGTAGAAATTTTATTCAAGCACTGGTTATCATTTTTCATCTTCTGAATACTTTTGCTAATACTAATACAAACAATATAAATAATAAAATGATACCTTAATAAATAACATTATATGTGTCATTGAAAAGTTTTGAAGAAACTCAATATCGTCGTAATGAAAATGCTAGTGGTGATAATAGTGTTATGCATTTTCAAAATAGTGATAACAAAAGTGTTAAGTGTTACTCATGTGGAAAATTAGGACATAAGAAATATCAGTGTAATAATGTAAATAAATCCAATGAAAACAGTCAGAGAGTTAAGAAAACTGAAAGTAGGTGGTGTAACTATTGCAAATTGAAAACTCATTATACGAATTAGTGGCGGCGCAAGAATTACACAAACACTGTGAGTGATAATGCGAATGATGTAAGTGATAGGTCATTTGTTTTTAAAGTTGGTGTTGACATCAATAATAATCAATAATAATTTTGATGCATCACGTCATGTTATTGAGCTAACGGATGGAAGCCGATCTAATAATATTGTCACTGGTAAAGGAGATGCAAATATCATTATACATGACTATGGTGAGCCTCATAAGTTGACTTTGCACCAAGCTTTGTGACTAATAGCCAACGAATCAAATGAAGGATTCAAATATGCAGTGTGTTTCATCGACGACTACTCATCTGCTAGTATAGTGTACTGTATTAAAGGTCCTCTCCAGGCTCCAGGAAAAATTTGAGTTTATAACATAATATTATAGAACTAACGTCTAGGATCATTATTCTGCAAACCGCATACAATTCGGTTCAGAATATATTTCATAATTTGTTTTTAAAGTTTTCTAATACTCTGTGAGCAACATTTGAGCGAATCACTAATCTGATGCTCAAGAAGAAGATTGTACACCCTTTGTTTTGATTACAAATTTGAATTTTATAAACAAACCATGCGTTTTCAGCCTATATTTAAATTTTTTTAGATATTAATTGTTTCCTAAAGTATATAAACGTTTCTATTATGAGTTCATTCAATTTTATACCTTTACACGAATATTAAATGGATTTATTAAACCTTATACCTAGTTGACAATCAGAACAAATGGTGTACATTCTTTTTCTTCAGGCTGAAAATTTCTTAAATTAGTAAGTCGGAAGTAAAATAGGTTTTGTAGAGTTTTGATTATAAAAATCTTTAAAAGCATATAAAATTAAAAAGATGCTACCAAATTCAATGCGGTTTGCAGCAAAATGATAAGAAACATTAGCTTCGTTGAATAAAGCAATAAAAATATATGCTTGGAGGGGACCTTTAAGAAAAAGTCTGATACAAGTAGAACATTTGAATGATTTCTTGCAGATTTATCACCATACGGATCAGTCAAGAGATTGCGTAGTTATAACGGTACGGAGTTCACCTCTCAAAGTTTTCAAGAGATAATAGTGAAGAATAAAATAAGTCATGAATTTCAGCACCATATTCGCCACATCAAAACGGAACTGCGGAAAGGGCTTGGATGTCACTTTTCGAGATGGCGAGATGCATGCTAATAGAAGCGGAACTGCCTAAATCTCTATGGCCTTATGCTGTAAAGAAGGCATCATATGTCAGGAATAGATGTTACAATCAAAGGACCGAGAAGACTCCATTTGAATTGCTTACAGGAAAGAAGCCAAATTTGAGTAACATGTACAAATTTGGAGCGACATGTTTCGCCTTTGTTCAAAACAAGAAGAAGATTGACGATCGAAGCGAAGAAAGGATATTCATGGGATACGACACCAGAAGTCCAGCGTACCTAGTCTACTTCGAACAAAGATATGATGTCCAAAAGGTAAGATGCATAAGAACAATTGAAGAGAGTGGTTACGATGAAGAAGTTGATCCTAGAATTTTGATAAATCGGGGGATCCAAGAAAATCCATCAGTTACATAAGAGAAAACGAGGACTTCGCAAGAAAATCAGAACCAAGAAGAAGCTGAAAAAGAGTTAAATGAGCAAATAGAAAGATATCCTAGGCGTAATAGGAAAGCCCCGAAATATCTTACAGATTATGATATGACTCATTCTGATGAAGATAATGATTCTACAAAGTGTACTATTGACTATTGCTACAAGGTATCTATCATTCCAAAGAGCTATCAAGAAGCTATTAGGACCAAAGAAGAGAATTAATGGAAATCAGCGATGAACGAAGAAATTGAATCTCTCAAACGGAATAATACTTATGAAGTTGTTCCATTGCCTCCTGATCGTAAAACCATAGGATCAAGATGGGTCTATGCTGTGAAGATCGGATCTAATGGAGAAGAGAAACTGAAAGCAAGATTTGTCGCGAAAGGCTACTCTAAGATACAGGATATTGACTATCAAGAAACATTTAGCCCTACTAAATGTTGATGCAAATTGCAATTCAAGATAACCTGATCGTGCATCAAATGGATTTCAAGAGTGCCTATTTGAATGCTGAGATAGAGCATGAAATTTATGTGAACCAACCAGAAGGTTATGAAGAAGAAAGTCACAATGGAAGAAAACTTTTTCTTCGTCTTAAAGGTCCCCTCCAAGCAATCATTTTACTGCAAACCCCATAAAATTTGATAGCATATTTCTAATTTTATATGCTTTTAAAGATTTTTATAATCCAAACTCTACAAAACCTACTTTACTTCCGACTTTCTAAGTTTCAGTCTGAATAAGAAGAATGTACACCATTTGTTTTGATTGTCAACTAGGTATTTGGTTCAATAAATCTATTAATTATTCGTTTAAAGGTTTAAATTTGGATAAACTTATTATAGAAACGTTTATATACTTTTAGAAACAATTAATATCTTAAAAGAAGGCTGAAAAAGCGAATTGTTTGTTTAAAAATCTAAATTTGAAATCAAAACAAAGAGTGTACAATCTTCTTTCTCAACGTCAGGTTGGAGATTCGCTTGATTGTTGCTCACAGAGTATTAAAAAACTTTAAAAGTGAATAGTAAAATATATACTGAACCGAATTGTATGCGGTTTGCGGAATAATGATCGTAGACCTTAGTTCTATAATATTATGTTATAAACTCCTTTTTTCTCCGGAGCCTGGAGAGGACCTTTAACAAATCTCTCTATGGACTAAAACAGAGCGGCCGAAATTGGAACTATTTGTTAAATTCTGTACTAATTCAGACGGGTGGGTTTCACCCAATATAATTCGGATAACTGTTTATATACTAAATCTAATCAGTTAGGTTGGGTAATAATTATTGTTTGGGTAGATGACTTGTTAATAGCTTCAGATAACATAACTCTTCTTAATGAGTGTAAGGGTGTTTTCACTAGTAAATTTCAAATAAAAGATAATTAAGTAACTTCTTAGGAATTCACTTTGAATTCAATGATGATTCAATTAATATGGATCAGAGAACATGCATGGAAAATATACTAGATAAATTTAACATGAAAGATTGTACTCCAAAGGCTGTTCCATGTGATATAAATATTAATAATGTTAATAAATGTGAATCTAATGAGCTAGTAGAGCCAAAACTGTACAGAGAAATGGTCGGAACATTGATTTATTTGATGAGTAATACCCGTCCAGATCTTTGTTATACTGTCACGAAATTGTCACAGTACATATCCAAGCCAACAAATGCCCACTCTTGTTAAAAATGTGATTAAATATATCAAGGGCACAGTCGATTTTAAGTTAGTATTTAAGAAATCTTTTAATATTAAGTTGGTAGGATTCAGTGATTCAGATTGGGGGTCATCAGATGATAGGAGGAGCATTTCAGGATTTTGCTTTTTCTTCCTGAAGGGCCTATCATTTCTTGGAAAACCAAGAAACAAACAACTGTTGATCTCTCATCCTGTGAGGCTGAGTACATGGCTCTCACTCACACAATCCAAGAAGCTAAATTTTTGAGACAATTATTATCAGATATAACTATGACTAAGAAGCAGTTTGTTGATGTTTATGCTAATAACAGAGGAGCAATTGATCTCTCTAAAAATCCTGTCTTTCATCAACGTAGCAAACATATTGATATTAAATATCACTTTATTAGGTCCGAAATTGAGAGTAAAGTAAACCTGCATCATGTTCCTTCAGAGCATAATTATGCAGACATGCTCACTAAGCCTATATCTAAACTTAAATTAAATGTTTTCAGAAGCATTAGAGGTTAAGCATTTCATAGCTTGTGTTGATGTATTATGTAATATTAGTTTGGACTTAGAGGTTAAGCATTTTATAACTTGTGTTGTTGTATTAGGAAATATAATGTCTCTTAGATTTATCATATGTATGTTATGTATATTTTGAATAACTGTCGATTAAGGTAGGGTGTTACAAATAATCGACATATAATGTTATTTATTTAGGTATCATTTTATTATTTATATTGTTTGTATTAGTATTAGCAAAAGTATTCAGAAGATGAAAAATGATAACCAGTGCTTGAATAAAATTTCTACTCGAACGTTTCCGTTTGTTTCCGCTCCCCAACTATCAATACTTTTCTGTCTCCTTATTTAAATAAGATGAACTCTGGTTCAACACTCCTGACTGAAAATTTCTTAAATTAGTATGTCGGATGTTAAATAGGTTTTGTATACCTAGTTTTGATTATAAAAATCTTTAAAAGCATATAAAACTAAAAATGTGCTACCAAATTCGATGCGGTTTGCAGCAAAATGATTGAAGGGGCAGTTCAGTCAATTTTTGTTTTCATAATATTAATGTTGAACGATCACTTAGTAAGAATAAAACATTCTTGTAGAATTAAACGGTTGAAAAAAATATAATAAGCGATATATATCATATTTTATAAATTCGATTTAGTTCCTGCGTCCTCCTACAGATGGCGCCACCACTCTCAGCTCTGTACTATTTGTTTACATTTTACAGCCGATAACATGTAAACAATTTTTCTATCAACAGTATTAACAGGTAATTTATGAAGAGATGGTTTTCTTTTCAAAACTAAATCTAATTGACTCGAAGGACAGTTTTCAATTTCACAAATTCTTTTCACCATTTTCATAAGTTAATAACCGATTCAAGTCTGGGACTGGTTATAATTTTGTTTACGTACTAGGTACAATGATTAGTTACGCGGTCCACCGCAGTCCACAGATGGCGCCACTAATTTACAATATACTTTTTATATAAACATTTCTAAAATCAACGAATATTCTAATGTTACATAAATAAATATACTAAATCGATTTAGGACCAATTTGGCGATAGTTTGATTTTGACTGAACTGCCCCTTTAAAAACATTAGCCTCGTTGAATAAGATAATAAAAATATTTGCCTGGAGGGGACCTTTGAAGGTCCCCTCCAAGCGAATATTTTTATTGCTTTATTTAACGAGGCTAATGTTCCTTATCATTTTGCTGCAAACCGCATCGAATTTGGTAGCGTATTTCTAATTTTATATGCTTTTAAAGATTTTTAAAATCAAAACTCTAAAAAACCTATTTTACTTCCGACTTACTAATTTAAGAAATTTTCAGCTTGAAGAAAAAGAATGTACACCATTTGTTTTGATTGTCAACTAGGTATTAGGTTTAATAAATCCATTTAATATTCGTGTAAAGGTATAAAATTGAATGAACTTATAATAGAAACGTTTATATACTTTAGGAAACAATTAATATCTAAAATAATTTAAATAAAGGCTTAAAACGCATAGTTTGTTTACAAAATTCAAATTTGTAATCAAAACAAAGAGTGTACAATCTTCTTCTTGAGCATCAGATTAGTGATTCGCTCACTTGTTGCTCACAGAGTATTAAAAACTTTAAAAACAAATTATAAAATATATATTGAACCGAATTGTATGTGGTTTGCAGAATAATGATCGTAGACCTTAGTTCTATTATATTATGTTATAAACTCAATTTTTTCCCGGAGCCTGGAGAGGACCTTTAAGAACAAAATTTATATACCCCAATGCTTGAATTTTAGATATGTATATCTTACACCGTCTTTTTATTGCTTTATCATATGCATTCATATGCAGATGTGATTAATTAATCTATACCTGAGTATATATAGGTATATATATATACCTGACTATATATAGGTATATTTATATCCACTATCCAGCAATATAAAGATTAAACTATACCTATATTACATGCATATTATTATCATTAACCGTTAAAATAAACCTATACCTATCTATTAATAGTAAGGTACTAGAGTTAAAAATAGAAAAAGAAATGTCTTATTAATTACTACTAGCAGTAATTAACGCTTCAACTTTTTTCACTTTATCGCGATTAATTTACATTTTTATTTTTTTTATTTATTTTGTAAGCTGAAT
>CANNZV010004746.1:0-36133 GCA_947561585.1 Caprella mutica
GGTTGTTTTAACTCTTTACTGTGTACTTTATTTACAACTATTGGTGGTTGTTTTAACTCTTCACTGTGCACTTTATTTACAACTATTGGTGGTTGTTTCAACTCTTCACTGTGCACTTTATTAACAACTATTGGTGGTTGTTTTAACTCTTCACTGTGCACTTTATTTACAATTATTGGTGGTTGTTTTAACCCTTTACTGTGCACTTTATTTACAACTAGTGGTGGTTGTTTTAACTCTTCACTGTGCACTTTATTTACAACTATTGGTGGTTGTTTTAACTCTTCACTGTGCACTTTATTTACAACTATTGGTGGTTGTTTCAACTCTTCACTGTGCACTTTATTAACAACTATTGGTGGTTGTTTTAACTCTTCACTGTGCACTTTATTTACAACTATTGGTGGTTGTTTTAACCCTTTACTGTGCACTTTATTTACAACTATTGGTGGTTGTTTTAACTCTTTACTGTGCACTTTATTTACAACTATTGGTGGTTGTTTTAACTCTTTACTGTGCAATTTATTTACAACTATTGGTGGTTGTTTTAACTCTTCACTGTGCACTTTATTTACAACTATTGGTGGTTGTTTTCACTCTTCACTGTGCACTTTATTTACAACTATTGGTGGTTGTTTTAACTCTTCACTGTGCACTTTATTTACAACTATTGGTGGTTGTTTCAACTCTTCACTGTGCAATTTATTAACAACTATTGGTGGTTGTTTTAACTCTTCACTGTGCACTTTATTTACAACTATTGGTGGTTGTTTTAACCCTTTACTGTGCACTTTATTTACAACTATTGGTGGTTGTTTTAACTCTTTACTGTGCACTTTATTTACAACTATTGGTGGTTGTTTTAACTCTTTACTGTGCAATTTATTTACAACTATTGGTGGTTGTTTTAACTCTTCACTGTGCACTTTATTTACAACTATTGGTGGTTGTTTTCACTCTTCACTGTGCACTTTATTTACAACTATTGGTGGTTGTTTTAACTCTTCACTGTGCACTTTATTTACAATTATTGGTGGTTGTTTTAACCCTTTACTGTGCACTTTATTTACAACTATTGGTGGTTGTTTTAACTCTTCACTGTGCACTTTATTTACAACTATTGGTGGTTGTTTTAACTCTTCACTGTGCACTCTATTTACAACTATTGGTGGTTGTTTTAACTCTTTACTGTGCAATTTATTTACAACTATTGGTTGTTGTTTTAACTCTTCACTGTGCACTTTATTTACAATTATTGGTGGTTGTTTTAACTCTTCACTGTGCACTTTATTTACAACTATTGGTGGTTGTTTTAACTCTTCACTGTGCACTTTATTTACAACTATTGGTGGTTGTTTTAACTCTTCACTGTGCACTTTATTTACAACTATTGGTGGTTGTTTTAATTCTTTACTGTGCAATTTATTTACAACTATTGGTGGTTGTTTTAACTCTTCACTGTGCACTTTATTTACAACTATTGGTGGTTGTTTTCACTCTTCACTGTGCACTTTATTTAGAACTATTGGTGGTTGTTTTAACTCTTTACTGTGCACTTTATTTACAACTATTGGTGGTTGTTTTAACTCTTCACTGTGCACTTTATTTACAATTATTGGTGGTTGTTTTAACCCTTTACTGTGCACTTTATTTACAACTATTGGTGGTTGTTTTAACTCTTCACTGTGCACTTTATTTATAACTATTGGTGGTTGTTTTAACTCTTCACTGTGCACTTTATTTACAACTATTGGTTGTTGTTTTAACTCTTCACTGTGCACTTTATTTACAACTATTGGTGGTTGTTTTAACTCTTCACTGTGCACTTTATTTACAACTATTGGTGGTTGTTTTAACTCTTCACTGTGCACTTTATTTACAACTATTGGTGGTTGTTTTAACTCTTCACTGTGCAATTTATTTACAACTATTGGTGGTTGTTTTAACTCTTTACTGTGCAATTTATTTACAACTATTGGTGGTTGTTTTAACTCTTCACTGTGCACTTTATTTACAACTATTGGTGGTTGTTTTCACTCTTCACTGTGCACTTTATTTAGAACTATTGGTGGTTGTTTTAACTCTTTACTGTGCACTTTATTTACAACTATTGGTGGTTGTTTTAACTCTTCACTGTGCACTTTATTTACAATTATTGGTGGTTGTTTTAACCCTTTACTGTGCACTTTATTTACAACTATTGGTGGTTGTTTTAACTCTTCACTGTGCACTTTATTTATAACTATTGGTGGTTGTTTTAACTCTTCACTGTGCACTTTATTTACAACTATTGGTTGTTGTTTTAACTCTTCACTGTGCACTTTATTTACAACTATTGGTGGTTGTTTTAACTCTTCACTGTGCACTTTATTTACAACTATTGGTGGTTGTTTTAACTCTTCACTGTGCACTTTATTTACAACTATTGGTGGTTGTTTTAACTCTTCACTGTGCACTTTATTTACAACTATTGGTGGTTGTTTTAACTCTTTACTGTGCAATTTATTTACAACTATTGGTGGTTGTTTTAACTCTTCACTGTGCACTTTATTTACAACTATTGGTGGTTGTTTTCACTCTTCACTGTGCACTTTATTTAGAACTATTGGTGGTTGTTTTAACTCTTTACTGTGCACTTTATTTACAACTATTGGTGGTTGTTTTAACTCTTCACTGTGCACTTTATTTACAATTATTGGTGGTTGTTTTAACCCTTTACTGTGCACTTTATTTACAACTATTGGTGGTTGTTTTAACTCTTCACTGTGCACTTTATTTATAACTATTGGTGGTTGTTTTAACTCTTCACTGTGCACTTTATTTACAACTATTGGTTGTTGTTTTAACTCTTCACTGTGCACTTTATTTACAACTATTGGTGGTTGTTTTAACTCTTCACTGTGCACTTTATTTACAACTATTGGTGGTTGTTTTAACTCTTCACTGTGCACTTTATTTACAACTATTGGTGGTTGTTTTAACTCTTCACTGTGCACTTTATTTACAACTATTGGTGTTTTTTTCCGGTAAAACAAGAGTATAGTGTACAATAATTGACATTTATCTATTATTTAATTGTTATCCATATTAGGGATGATGATTCTGCAATCTACATTTGATCCTAGTTAATACCTAGTCAATACCTAGTTAATACCTAGTTAATACCTAGTTAATACCTAGTTAATACCTAGCTAGTACCTAGTTAATACCTAGTCAATACCTAGTTAATACCTAGCTAGTACCTAGTTAATACCTAGTTAATACCTAGTTAATACCTAGTTAATACCTAGTTAATACCTAGCTAGTACCTAGTTAATACCTAGCTAGTACCTAGTTAATACCTAGCTAGTACCTATATAATACCTAGTTAATACCTAGCTGGTACCTAGTTAATACCTAGCTAGTACCTAGTTAATACCTAGTTAATACCTAGCTAGTACCTAGTTAATACCTAGCTAGTACCTAGTTAATACCTAGTTAATACCTAGTTAATACCTAGTTATAATTTCCTATAGTTTTCACTCGCGTGTCTATTTCATTTTAGTATAAGGAAGAATAGGCGGAAATTATATACCGATACTTACTTTCCTTTGTAGCTTTCATTTGTTTATTGCGCCAAATTGGACCGGTGTAACGGAAGGAATGAATAGGTACACATTTTACAAACTAAAGTTGTATATTTGTATATTATATTTGTTGAGAGTAGTTGTGTATTTGTATTGATCACTTTTACAAGAGGTTGTCTATTTATTTAAAAAACCATTTAATTGGTACAATTTTTAAAAATTATAATTATTTTTGTAGTTTATTTAATTTATTATAAATACTTTTAGAATTATTCATATATTTGATATAACTTATAAGAATAACCTATCATCTAACTACAGTATGAATTTATTTCTATCATTACTATTTATCATATAATGTTGTTAAATTTACTGTTAAATTATAAAACGAGATAAATTTAAAGTAGATACCATAATGTAAATTAGGTTTTCATTTGTATTCTAAACAAAGGAATAAACTAATTTTTGAAAAGTTTATATTCTGTAGGAAATGATTTAAATCTTAAATAATGAATTGAGTCCGAAAACGCATTGTTCGTCTATAAATTTTAAATTTAAAATCAAAACAAAGAGTGTACTATCTTTTTCTTCAGCGTCAGGTTAGTGTTTCGTACAACTGTTGCACACAGAGTATTAAAATTTTCAAAACATATAAAAAAATATATACAAACCAAAATTTTATGCGGTTTGCAGATTAAAGATCCTAGACTCAAGTTCTATAAAATAATGTAATGAAATAAAAAAAATTCCAGAGCCAGAAAGTGGGCATATTAAATATCATAGAAAGAACGGAAACAAAACCTAAATTACATATTATAATAAAACTATAGAACCAAATTTGAAATTGTTTGCTGTTTTATAATCAGTAACCTTAGTTCTAATGAATAGAGAAATAAAAAATTTAGAGTGGATGGGACCTTTAAAAAAAGGACTGGAAGAAGCAGTCAGAAAGGAAAGTGGCTCCATGAACAAAGTCGCCTATACCACCGTCGGTGACAAAGTTAATGAATTCATAGAAAAAACTGCTCTGTGAATGCAGTCATTTAACAAGGAATGTGACGACAAAAGGCACAAGCACAAGTGGTTGCACTCATGGATGGAAGAGGAAAATGAAGAGGTGATAGTAAATGAAGCTAACAAGTCTACTTAACACAAAAATCTAAGACCTCGTAGTTTAAGAGCATAAAACTAGTGCTATCCTCTAAAACTACAAGTAGCGTTAAAAAATTATGAATATGATAATAGATAATACATAATCTAAATTACAACAGTTCGGAACAGAAGGACGCCACCCCCCTTCTCTTCCATTCACCTCAAACAGCTTCAGGATAGAACCCCTGGGGGCAATATATCATTGAAATGGTAAAATGAAAATCACGGATTATTTTCAAATTTACTTACTATAAAATTTAATTTCAAGACTTTCAAAATGAGACAAAAGGTGCAAGAACTAGAAAACGAATTTAATATTCGTGCCTTTGAAAACTTGTGCCCTTTAATTTAAAACACCTCTATATTTTTCTGTATATTAAAAATTTGGTAGTTGTGGGCTTTTTTCCTGTGGGTTTTTATACCAGTGGGAGTTTGTCCTGTGAGCTTTTTTTCCTGTGGGCTTCTCTCCGATCACCGGGTGGAATATATCTAGAACCCTGTTAAATATTTCGAAATTGTTATACCTTATGTTAACAAGAATCGTTAAAGGTCCCCCCCCCTCCTCCACTCTATTTAATTTATTTCTCTATTCATTAGAACTAATGTTACTGATTATAAAACTGCAAACCATTTTAAATTTGGTTCTCTAGTTTTATTATAATATGTATTTTATGATTATTTTCCGTTCTTTCTTCTACCATTGAATTTCACGCAAAGAAAAAGCCCGCACGTCTGATAGGCTAACTAGATCTGACATATTCAAAACAATAACAAAACTGTTTCCAAGATAATGGATCCATATGAAGAATCCAAGTACCTAATTAAGTATTTCTTACTAATAGTTTTCATAAATCATAACATTTTTCCTATCTATAGAATTGCTTATTTTAAAACACTGCTTTTGAATAGGTATGTATTATGTATACACGAACGAACATACCTACTCAATTATGCGGGCTTTTTCTTCTTATGAATCTCAGAATGAAAAAAAGCGAAATATGAATATTTCTTATATAATTAATTATGAACAGAATACTTGATCGATTTAAATTCTGTTTACTGTTATATGTTATATAACCTTTAGCTCTACAAATTTAAAGCAATTCCAGATTTTTTTTTAAATTTAAAGTGGCGAGGAACTTTAATAGTTAATATATTTGATACATATCTAGGTAGGTAGGAATATATATATTTTTTTTTTGTATAACTCTTTATTAATAAATAATCTTTTTTATTAAAGATATCCACAGTAAATTATTATCAATAATCATTTAATTCGTTTATATTATTTACAGGAAAATAACAATCTGATATACTTCTAGATAATCAATAATTTGAGCAATATAAAAGTGGTAGGTTTAATTTGCATTTGTCCTTTTACTGCAGTCTGGTACGTAGTTTTCTTTATCGTTTTCTATGAAAAAAATTCAAAGAAAATATATAGCAGTAACTAATATATTATCTGATTTTACATATTCAATTATTCATGTTTCTTCGGCCAAGGTAATTTTAACGCTTTTGCTCAAGAAACTCTAATTTTATTTTTTATTAATTATATTAGAATTAAACTAGCACATAGTATATAATAAATTAAAAACAAAATGCATTAAGTATGCCAATCATAGGCTCAAAGCGGAAATTTCCGTCATGTTAATTACTCTCAAACCCATTAAAAAACTTACACATAACTGGTTGGACCACGAACATTTTAAAATAACATAAAATTACATGGCTACTGAAGATGCCATCAGGAGGGACAGGGTTAAACACTGAAAAGGTATTATATTAAACATTTAAAATTGATATTCATTTTTTGAAATAAAAATATCGAAATACAAACTATAGTTATTTATTTAAATTTTTCCACCAGGCTATAAATCTCAGTTCCTCCTCATCTGAATCACCACCGGTGGGAGTATTGGAGAGAAGACACCACGGTGGTGGTGATGACTGGTGATGAGATCACCATGGAGAGTGGTGAGTGATGGAGAGAGTGGTGAATGAAAGAGGGAGATAGAGTCACAAAGACTCTCATGAATAAAGAGTCCTTCAAAAGGCACAGTATGCCCATCCAAAGAAGGCCCCTGTGCACCGCCAGCTGTGCGATCGACGTAGGGTTAAGACGTTGCCAACGGAGCAATGTGAATCTCTCTCCACCACTCCCTACTTGGAGCCTATGTACTCCAAACCGTACTCCCAAACCTGACAAAGGAAGAAACTCTACCAGGCATAGGAAGACAGTTTGGGTACAATCATTGGCTCCAAGATTCATCCTGGACTTGGTTAGGTAAACCCACCAATCGCCCCCTTTACAGGGGCCAACCGAAGGCAATTTGTTCAATATAGAGGCTACTTCCTTAGTCTAAACTACATTCACTATACTGGATAGAAGACAAATTAAAAATGTTATAGAACTAAATTACGTGCATTCGATAGTGCGCATACCTTCAACGCCAATTTGAACCGTTCTTTACCTAAATCTAATAAACTGGTAACTGGATAGCGACCAATCGTCCCACCAAGTTTCATGCAATATGGTTCAATACTTTTTTGAGTTATTGAGTTAGCCTATAAATTACCTTGACCTTTGACCGGGTCGCTCCCAAAACTTTACCAGATGTTTCCTGTTCATTGTCTAATCGTCCTATCAAATTTCAGACAATTTGGTAGAATACATTTTAGTTATTGAGTTATAAATGGCCTTGACCTTGATCTTTGACATTTGATCCGATCGCTCCCAAAATCTAACAAAATGGTTCCTGTATATTGACCAATCGTATCACCAAGTTTCATGCAATATGGTTCAATACTTTTTGAGTTATAAATGACCATGACCTTGACCTTTGACCGGGTTGCTCCCAAAATTCTACCAGAAGATTAATGGACATTGACCAATCGTTTCATCAAATTTCAGGCAATTTGGTTTAATACTTCTTTAATACTATTTGGTTTACTATTTGGTTTAATACTATTTTAATAATATAACCTTTCCACATTCTGCAAAAGGTAAATCCAATTCACAACATATGGCACAAGAAATACTTATATTTTTTTGTACGCTAAAAAAGGTTTACTCATGACTTGACATTTACTTTACCTGTTTTACATTTTAGAATAGTTCTACTGTATAGCAAGCAGCTCTACAAAAACTGAAATCTAACTGTCGGATGTTTTACAAATAAGAGGGACCAAAGAGTCACCTTGGAGTGAGGCCCCTGTGGGCTACGAGGACTTTGATCACGCCATATTGGCCAACGATACTGAGATAGAGGAAATGAAGAAATGGAAGAGGTGGATGATTGGGAAGAGGTGGAAGAAGTGGAAGAAGAAATGGAAGAGGTGGAAGAAATGGAAGAGTGGGGATGAAGTGGAAGGAGTGGAAAAAGTGGATGAAGTGGAAGAGGTGGATGAAGTGGGGATAAAGTGGAAGAAGTGGAAGAGGTGGAAGAAGTGGAAGAATGGGGATAAACGAATAGAATTGTAGTTTAAGTGGAACATCCCGTTAGGTAAACATGAACATCTCAAAAAAGTATATACGAACAAAAACTCTGAAAAAGTAAATAAGAAAAAAAAAAAATAAAAAAAAAATATGAAAATAAGTAGAAAAAGTAAATATGAAAAATATCTTTGAATGAGTACAAATGAAACAATAAATTTTAAAACATTTATGGATTTCAAATTTGAAAAATATATAAGGAAATTATGGAGTTGAGGTAAATTAATTAATGCTAACCGATTATGAATCTGTGTAAATTACTGAACAATTTTATAAATGGCCTTTATGTGTATCTGACACACTTCTTGTCTCTTGCAACGAGCCAACCAATCTTTGAATATTGTCCTTCTGTGAGGTACATTGTCCTACTGTGAGGTACATTGTCCTACTGTGAGGTACATTGTCCTTCTGTCAGGTACATTGTCCTACTGTCAGGTACATTGTCCTTCTGTCAGGTACATTGTCCTTCTGTCAGGTACATTGTCCTTCTGTCAGGTACATTGTCCTTCTGTCAGGTACATTGTCCTTCTGTGAGGTACATTGTCCTTCTGTGAGGTACATTGTCCTTCTGTCAGGTACATTGTCCTTCTGTCAGGTACATTGTCCTTCTGACAGGTACATTGTCCTTCTGACAGGTACATTGTCCTTCTGTCAGGTACATTGTCCTTCTGTGAGGTACATTGTCCTTCTGTGAGGTACATTGTCCTACTGTGAGGTACATTGTCCTTCTGTCAGGTACATTGTCCTACTGTCAGGTACATTGTCCTTCTGTCAGGTACATTGTCCTTCTGTCAGGTACATTGTCCTTCTGTCAGGTACATTGTCCTTCTGTGAGGTACATTGTCCTTCTGTGAGGTACATTGTCCTACTGTGAGGTACATTGTCCTTCTGTCAGGTACATTGTCCTACTGTCAGGTACATTGTCCTTCTGTCAGGTACATTGTCCTTCTGTCAGGTACATTGTCCTTCTGTCAGGTACATTGTCCTTCTGTCAGGTACATTGTCCTTCTGTGAGGTACATTGTCCTTCTGTGAGGTACATTGTCCTTCTGTCAGGTACATTGTCCTTCTGTCAGGTACATTGTCCTTCTGACAGGTACATTGTCCTTCTGTCAGGTACATTGTCCTTCTGTGAGGTACATTGTCCTTCTGACAGGTACATTGTCCTTCTGTCAGGTACATTGTCCTTCTGCCAGGTACATTGTCCTTCTGTGAGGTACATTGTCCTTCTGTGAGGTACATTGTCCTTCTGTGAGGTACATTGTCCTTCTGTCAGGCACATTGTCCTTCTGTGAGGTACATTGTCCTTCTGTCAGGTACATTGTCCTTCTGTCAGGTACATTGTCCTTCTGTCAGGTACATTGTCCTTCTGTGAGGTACATTGTCCTTCTGTGAGGTACATTGTCCTTCTGACAGGTACATTGTCCTTCTGTGAGGTACATTGTCCTTCTGTCAGGTACATTGTCCTTCTGACAGGTACATTGTCCTTCTGACAGGTACATTGTCCTTCTGTCAGGTACATTGTCCTTCTGTCAGGTACATTGTCCTTCTGACAGGTACATTGTCCTTCTGTCAGGTACATTGTCCTTCTGCCAGGTACATTGTCCTTCTGTGAGGTACATTGTCCTTCTGACAGGTACATTGTCCTTCTGTCAGGTACATTGTCCTTCTGCCAGGTACATTGTCCTTCTGTGAGGTACATTGTCCTTCTGTGAGGTACATTGTCCTTCTGTGAGGTACATTGTCCTTCTGTCAGGCACATTGTCCTTCTGTGAGGTACATTGTCCTTCTGTCAGGTACATTGTCCTTCTGTCAGGTACATTGTCCTTCTGTCAGGTACATTGTCCTTCTGTGAGGTACATTGTCCTTCTGTGAGGTACATTGTCCTTCTGACAGGTACATTGTCCTTCTGTCAGGTACAATGTCCTTCTGACAGGTACATTGTCCTTCTGTCAGGTACATTGTCCTTCTGACAGGTACATTGTCCTTCTGCCAGGTACATTGTCCTTCTGTCAGGTACATTGTCCTTCTGACAGGTACATTGTCCTTCTGTCAGGTACATTGTCCTTTTGTCAGGTACAATGTCCTTCTGACAGGTACATTGTCCTTCTGTCAGGTACATTGTCCTTCTGACAGGTACATTGTCCTTCTGTCAGGTACATTGTCCTTCTGACAGGTACATTGTCCTTCTGACAGGTACATTGTCCTTCTGTCAGGTACATTGTCCTTCTGTCCGGTACATTGTCCTTCTGACAGGTACATTGTCCTTCTGTCAGGTACATTGTCCTTCTGTCAGGTACATTGTCCTTCTGTCAGGTACATTTTCCTTCTGCCAGATACATTGTCCTTCTGACAGGTACATTGTCCTTCTGTCAGGTACATTGTCCTTCTGACAGGTACATTGTCCTTCTGTCAGGTACATTGTCCTTCTGTGAGGTACATTGTCCTTCTGTGAGGTACATTGTCCTTCTGTCAGGTACATTGTCCTTCTGTGAGGTACATTGTCCTTCTGTCAGGTACATTGTCCTTCTGTCAGGTACAATGTCCTTCTGACAGGTACATTGTCCTTCTGTCAGGTACATTGTCCTTCTGCCAGGTACATTGTCCTTCTGCCAGGTACATTGTCCTTCTGACAGGTACATTGTCCTTCTGACAGGTACATTGTCCTTCTGTCAGGTACATTGTCCTTCTGACAGGTACATTGTCCTTCTGTCAGGTACATTGTCCTTCTGACAGGTACATTGTCCTTCTGTCAGGTACATTGTCCTTCTGTCAGGTACATTGTCCTTCTGTCAGGTACATTGTCCTTCTGTCAGGTACATTGTCCTTCTGTCAGGTACATTGTCCTTCTGTCAGGTACATTGTCCTTCTGTCAGGTACATTGTCCTTCTGTCAGGTACATTGTCCTTCTGACAGGTACATTGTCCTTCTGTCAGGTACATTGTCCTTCTGACAGGTACATTGTCCTTCTGTCAGGTACATTGTCCTTCTGACAGGTACATTTCCCTTCTGTCAGATACATTGTCCTTCTGACAGATACATTGTCCTTCTGACAGGTACATTGTCCTTCTGTCAGGTACATTGTCCTTCTGACAGGTACATTGTCCTTCTGTCAGGTACATTGTCCTGAATCTCTCCTGCATTGCCGCCGCCGCGCCATAATTAATTTTGCGGCAAAGTACGATTCGATGATTTTAATTCGCTGTTACCTGCATAGTATAGCCTACAGCTGTTTGACTGTTTCTATATCTATGTCTAAAGAATCTCCCAGGCATGTTTTCTATGTATCACCTGAAGAATATGTAAAAAATATAGAACAGAACTTTGGAATTAAAAATAAATAATAGCACTTTTTTTGACTATCATGCAAATATTTCACTTTCTTCCTTACATGTTTGAAAATGTGTAACTGTCCGATAATTGAGAAGGTACCCCATACTATTATTGGCAATAAATCATCTTTTTCAAAGCGAAAACATCTCTAAAATAACAGACTGCAAGATTCAACTGTAAAAAAAGGGAAGAAGATTTTTTTAGTCCCAAGGTTGAAGTAAGGTTGAAAATACGTAGAAAAACCCACATAATGTTAGTAATGTTATCTAAATTAGCACCCATGCAAACTGTAGTTTGGCATAACCCATGTAAATTGAAGTTATTTTCAACAGCTTTTTTGTAAATAATAATTATTAAATTAATTTGTTTAAACAGTTTGTGAATTTGGTGAGAGATATTTTGATAAATTTAAGTCCTACGTTTTAAAAAACTATACATTTTGTTATGGTGGGGCCAAAGAAGATTAAGTTGGGTAGTAATCTTCTATGGCCCCACCATAACTTTCAGTTTAATGTAGTGCTAGATAATAATATTATAATTATTAATTCATTTCTCAATTTTAATAATCATATAGTAAAGGTTTCGTTGGTATTTACTATACACCTCTTCATTTTCCTCTTCCATCCGGAGTAGCTTCTCTGCATCCATTATCTTGGTGGTAGATGACTTTGGATCATAGAGCCACTTTCCTATCTGACTGCTTCTTCCAGTCCCTTGTACATAATTTCTTTTTAGCGTCAGCGATATGGCCTCTGGTTCCGAAGGAGACTTTAAACCATCTACAATTTTTTAACATTTATATACTATATATTAATCAAAACTCTTGAATCAGTATTAATAATAATTAATTAGGAAAAATCGTATTCTGAATGAGAATTATATTTTTAAGTCTAAGCATGCCATAATAACTGTGAATTACTTTAGAATAATATATCGATACCGGTATTAACTTAGAAAAAAGTAGACTTTGTAGGCTGCCGGCACGGTTTTTCACATTTTTTGTTTTCCTTTGTAAGTCTTCTCTAGGCTCCAGGAAAAAAGGAGTTTATTACACAATATTATATGTAGAACTAAGGTTTAGCTCGAGGATCAGTATTCTGCAAACCGCATCAAATTAGGTTCAGTATTTATATTTCTATATTCTTTTAGTGTTTTTGATACTCTGTGTACGACATTATTGCACGAAACCCTAAACTGACGCTGAAGAAAAATATTGTACACTCTTTGTTTTGATTTACAATTTGAATTTTATAAACAAACAATGCATGTTTAGATTTTATTCATTTGTAAATTATTTCTTAACTATATAAACCTTTCTATAATAAGTTTTTCCTATTGTATTCTTTACAGGAACATTTAGTTATTGGATTGATAATACCGTGGATCGACAATAAGGCCCAAGAAAAAAAGGGTCCCGGGAAATTAGGTTTCACGACAATTGGCTCCAAACAATTGATCCCCAAGACAATTGAACTCAGAAAAAATTGTTTCAGCAGACGCATTAAAGGAGTGTTACTCTGTTATTACTAGGGTTGTGACATTATTATCTTTGAAATATGCTAAATATTTTGTTGAAAAGCATTTTCCATATTCTTTAAAAATATATTCTTTTATACTCTGAAGTATGCTGTATATTCCCTAAAGATATGCTGCGCGTACACGTTTGTCAGTGGACTCGTCTGAAGAAGCAGGAACACTTTGTGCGCGCACTCAATTGACACTATAATTTAATTATGATTCAGCTGAGGTAATGCAAAAATGAAAAATTATTCTGGCTCAATACCGCCGAGAAAAGAAAAAAATTGCTGATCAAAAATCGGCAGGTTCTAAACCAAAGATTATAGCTGCGGACGAACGGCAGGCTTTTCGTAACAAATGTTACGCACTGCTTGTTGGTGGACACATGGCAACAAGAATTTCAGTACGCGCACGGCCTAAGTCCTGAACAAAAAGTGCGTAACATTTTGTGCAGATCACAGATTTGGTGGAATCATACCTGAATGATAAACATGTTAAGGTAAGGGATATATTAGCATGATTTCGGCATGTCTGGGTCTTCTATAATACCTATATTCATATTTTCTATTATTTCTTCTTCTATAATACCTATATTCTTATTTTCTATTGGCTACATCCTAATTAACTCATTCACTACAAAAGATATATTTATATAGGATATCTTCTGTATCTAGGAAGTTTTTGCTTACATGGACTGAAAAATATATACCTACATATATATATAATAGTTTCATAAAAAATGTATTCATTCACGAAAAGAATTTGTTCTAACAAATATATAAAATTTACCATAACGAGAAAATATTTTTTTATAACGAAAATATTATAACGAGAATATTTTTTTGATGTTGCATTTTAAATATGATTAAGATTATATCTTTATAGAAAAGCATTTTGTCACAATCCTAGTTATAACAGTAGCAATGGTCCTAGGCCCAATTGTCGGGGTTGAATTGTCTTGGACCCAATTGACGGTGGGCCCAACTGTCAAGGCTCGACTCAATTGCTCGTGCACAGATAATACCTACCTAGTTGACATTAAAAAAAAACGGTGTACATACATTTTTTTTCTTCGGACAGAAAGTTAGCAAGTCGGAAGTTAAATGAGTAAATATTTTAGAGTTTTCATTTTGAAAATCTTTGATTATATATTTTAAAATAGATTCTGTTTTATTTTTCTCAAGTTTTAGGTTATTCCGATTAAAATTATGAACTATAAAGAGAAATTAAAATTCTATAATTTAAAAAAAATAAGTTGATTATTAAATGATGTAATTAAAAGATGGCGGCTATGTTCAAAGGGTAACTAACAGGTTTTAATTGTTGCTTAATATTCTCTATTTCATTAATTTTAAACTAGTTGGGGCTTAACGTCTCCTTTATTAGAAACCAAAGGCCATATCGCTGTCGTCGAAAGGAAATTAAGTACAAGGGACTGGAAGAAGCAGTCAGAGAGGAAAGTGGCTCCATGAACACAGTCACCTACTACCAGTCTGTGACAATGCTCATGAATGCAGAAAAGCTTTTAAGTAGAGTTAAAAAAAACGATAAACATGATAAGAACAAAAATATACATATATTTATATAATCCAAATTACAACAGTTCTAGGACCAACTGACGGCAGCCCCCTTCTCTTCCATTCACCACATACAGCTTCGATTACAGGTAAGTTGATTTCACCGCCCGCCAGAAAGTTTTCCGCACTCAATTCATCGCATGGTAAGTTCACCGCCGATCAATATAAATTCATTGCATTAAATTCATCACATGGCAAATCATCGGCAAATAAAAATATAAAGGTAGATAATACAAATAATAGTAAGGAGAATAATATAAAAATATAGGGTATGAATTTTTTATAAAAACACATTATAACGTTATGGGATAATATATGGATATGTTGCTAAAGTAAACCATTAATATTAAAACTACAGATTAAAAATTGAATTCCATTGTTACAACTACTAAAAAATATATCTAAATTAATTTAAAATTTTTTTTGAGCAGACCTCTTAAATAATCAGAAAAAATGGTTCACATCTACTGAGGCAATTATGCTTTGCTGATCATACTTTTATAAACATTATTGTAACATCGCATGTGGTATATTTTCAAACAGGTGTGGCATTTACAGTTATGTTGTTGTTCAAACTATGAGTAGCTACACAAATACGTAATTTTAAGAAATAATATAAAAATTTAGATAATTGAAATCATATAAAGTAAACTAACAGCACAGATTCGCACATACAAGTTACTTTAATCCAGCGTAAAAGTAAAGTAAAGTCTGAAAATATATCCTAAGTGTATCCGGAAAACTGCCAGGCGGAAAACGGCCAGGCGGAAAACTGCCGAAGCGGAAAGCATTTGGACAAATATTCTAGGAATAGTTCCATATTTTACTTCAAACACTAAATTTTGCTATGGTCAAAAGTTAAGGGTAGCCATCATAAACTTTGAAATATTCGCGGATATTGGCAATTAAATTAATAATTTGTGAATAATTCTTTGCTATATTACTCTACATCTTCTACCACAAAATTCTAATAATTTTACACAATATGAAAGAGTTATCCATCTTCTATTCATCCTCAAGAAATGTCTACAAGTTTCCCCTCTGATACAGTCTCTAATTGTCGTTGCAAGAGATTTCTATTGCCACATGAAGGTCCAAAACGATTGTGCAACATATTGTGGCTCAACATGAGCAGTATGGAGTTGCTGATTCTAAACCGAAGAAGGTAGACTTCCCAAAGCATTGCTGAGAGAAGATCGTGCAAGTCTTCAAAGTAGCTTGCAAGGTAGTTTCAACACTTCTGGTCAAATTTTTTCGTGAGATAGATGTCATGTCAGGTGGTACGGTGTCCCAGTCTACTTTTTTCGCTTCGACTTCAACAAGTTGGTTTGCAATCATTTGTCCCTGTATCGAAGCTTTCAATCTCAAAAAAGAAATAGGAAGTGTTACTTGTGTTTTGTCATGAGTATGTCGTTTGGTCGATTGATCAGTGGTCGAAAGTACATTCTAGTGATGATGAAAGAAAAATAAAAGTATTTGGTTCTTATAGGAAAGTACGAATTAAACGTGAAGTAGGGGAAATGTTAACTCTGAACTGCATCAAGAAAACGGTTAATTTTGGAGAATGTAGTGTGATGGTCTTAGTGTTATATTTATAAATAAATACTATATTATATTTCATTCATATCTTTAATATTTATATATTTACATATTTTTCTAATAAATTGTCTACATTTAACTATTATTTTTGTTTTGTATACTAAGTAAAAATGAATGTTCCTTAACTGCTTAACGTTGGGCGAACAATATTTTTATAAATTAAAATGTTATTATTGACTAAAGTCATTAAATTACCAGTAAATGACTGGCAGCTTTCCGCCTGGCAGTTTTCTGCCTGGCAGTTTTCCGCTTCGGCAATTTTCCGCTTCGGCAGTTTTCCGCTTGACAGTCTTCCGCCTGGCTGTTTTCCGTGTACCATCCTAAGAGTTTATGTAAGTTAATCCTTTCATATTTACAATGTACCATGCAATTAGTTTACCATGCGATGAATTTACCATGGGATGAATTTTACTGCGATGAATTTACCGTGTACCGTTCACTGCAACCCAATTACCCAATTCATCGCACTTTAAATTCCCAGTTAGTAAGTTTACCGCAGCTCAATTCACCGTATGGTAAATCCTCAATACATGTAGACCACTCCTCACATTTACTTCTTTCTACGTGTTATCTTTAGTGTTTATATAATATGTACTCTCTGTGGAACTTCACACAATATTTTTCCTTTCAATATTCTTCCTTCCAAACCTGATTTATGTTAGATAATTAATTTTCACAGCTCAACTGCATACCCTCTAGGAGTCTAGGGTGATTATAAAAAAATATGACTATAATAAATTCCACGAATCTTTTACATCTTGGTTTAAATTGTCTAGAGAACGTTACATACAAATATCTAAATTTAAAAAAAAATCATTTTTGGGGTGTCGCCCGAGCTATGAGATTTCCATATTTTTCAAACAATGTTAATTTTTATATATTAAACAATAAATTTATTTTATTGCTGGAAGTTAATGCACATGCAGTAATATGTAGATAAAACTGATGAAATACATTATTTTACTTAAATATCTATGTGTATATGATTATGTAGTACCTACGGCAGCTACATATGGGATATAGTTGATAGTTTCAATATTTGGATATGGATAGGTGATCAACTTCTTGTCGTTATAATGTAAATTTGATAGTGTTAAATTATAAAATATTTAGTATGATATGCCAACATAGGAAACTTCCAATAAAATAATTTACTTAGATGTCCTCTCAAGGCTCCGAGAAAAAAAAACTTTATTTCAAAATATTGTAGAACTTAAGATCATTAATCTGCAAACTGCATAAAATTCAGTTCAGTATATATTTTTTTACATGCTTCTAATTTTATAGGTACACGGAAAACTGCCAGGCGGAAAACAGCCGAATTGGAAAACTGCCAGGCGGAAAACTGCCAATCACTTATTGACAATTTAATCAGTTTAGTCAATAATGACATTAAATTTATAAAAAAGCCGTTCGCCTTTCGTTAAGAAGTTAAAAGGATATTCATTTTTACAAAATAAAAATAATATTTAAATGTAAACCAATTGATTAAAAAAATATGTAAAATATATAATTAGATAAATATTACAAAAATTAATCAATTACAATATAGAAATTGAAAATAAAACATTTCTTAGAAAATACTATTAGAATAAACAAAGGAATAATTGTATTAGGGACAGAATACAATTTCATTGTTTACACAATGCGTCTTTACATTATCAGTTCATAACGGGTTTAGTGTCTAATTATTTCTTTTTGTGTTTATAATTTGATAATTGAACGAGTCATCAACCCTGCAAACAATTCCGTATTGCATACACATATTTACCATGTGGTTTAATGGTTGGCAATGCAGTATGAATATGTGCTATCCACATTGAACCAATCTAACCATCATAAAAACACATAATTAGAATGTGGTTATGAAATTTTAAAACCATATCATAAAAGACATATCATATAGAGATTGTATACACCACATCATATCCACATGTAAATTACCATACTTAATTATTACAGGTGTTTACCAAGTGTTATTTACCACATTCATAGTAATATATTAAATACCATAGTTATAATATATGGTAACCACATATAATTTACCATATTACCACGTAAAACAACATGTAATAAATATGGTATCCATTTCCAAAATATGCATGGTATACACATGATTTAAATATGTAAGTGCCACATGGTATACACATGGAATTGTTTGTAGGGAAGCTAAATATTCACTTGTACTCACAATAAAACAACTTTGATCGATGTTCGTGAAATATTTAGAATTTGCAACCCAACATCAATGATTATCAAACTGCTATTACCTACCTAATTCTCTGACAATTTCACTCGATTGAATTGGATTGCATATAAAATTATTAATACTTTTTATATATAAATGAAAGTTGTTAAAATGAATGGGTGTGGTAATGACTGGCAGTTTTCCGCCTGGCAGTTTTCCGCTTGTCATTTTTCCGTTTCGACAGTTTTCCTCCTGGCAGTTTTCCGCTTGGCATTTTTCCGTTTCGGCAGTTTTCCGCCTGGCAGTTTTCCGGAATTTTATATCTTTACAGAACTATTTAATAGTGAATAGATGATACCTACCTAGTAGACATCCAAACGGTGTACATTCTTTTTTTCAGACTGAAATTTAGCAAGTCGGAAGTAAAACGGGGTTTGTAGAGTTTTGCTCATAAAATTCTTTAGAACCAAATAAAATTAAAAATATGCTACTGAATTTCATGGGTTAGTCTCATTGATTTAAGTAATATAAATATACCTTTAACACTTCATGTATCTCATGGATTTTATGCATATATTTAAATATTCAACTCTCGGGTGACACGTCAGTTATTGGAATTTTGAATAGAAATTTGACTAGTATTGTTTTTTAACCAGCATGAATCAATTAAGAAAAAAAATCAAGTTTTTATACGAAAAACTATTTTCCTTAATTTTAAATCACAACCAATTTCTACGTCTAAATGCTTAAATATTCAAATCAAACTGAGCCTCTGAGGTTGTCGCTCCAGTTAAGCATTAAAAGCATTAACGTGTACGGAGTATATAATTATTAGAAAACATTGATTCATATTCTATATTCAGTAAGTGGTAATAAAAAATTTTATTGACTGTAAATAGATATTGTATGAATGTTATTCACAGTAAGTATTCATCCTGTTTTGTCGGCGAATATTACTACCACCAATTACAAACTGGGCCAGTACATCTCTGCAGAATATGCAGCATATATTTATAACTTCTTGCAGAGACTAATTAATTTGGAGTTCAAGACTCTTATCATTAAACCATTTCTTCAAATTTATAAGCTGTTCTGTAACTTTCACCTAATTTTTCTACCTCTCTTCTCCTTTAAAAGAAGAGTAAGATCACATGGCTTCTTTGCTAAGCTGGGTGTAGATCATAGGATCGCTAGAACCATCCAGGTACTCAAACCTCTTCTTGCAGTCCACTCTCCTCTCATCAAACTCTAGATCCAAAGCTGCCGAAACATCTTCAACTCTCATCCTCTTCACTTTGTTGTATTGAAAGGCACCAATTGCAAAGATAACAAAAAGAACACAGTGCATCTGAATAACTAGGATCAACTGCAGCCACATGACATCGTGGTGATTGTCCGTGTGTTCGGAAAACAGAAACCTATCGTCCATCAAGGCAATGTTCATCAGGCAACATCCCTGAAAAGCAAGAGAAACATTGTGAGTTTGGAACAAAGTGTTACTTAGTATACCGGGGACTGTGAATCACAATATTTATTTAGAAGAACCTAAATAATTTCAAATACTTACAATGAGTGTCAGGCCAAATGCTTTGGCAAGGGATATCACTGGGTTGTTTCTGTTGAGCATTTCTAGACCAGTGAATCCAATTACTGCAAGTGTGCTGTATGCTTGATTCAAATGCAACTGAAGAATAGTTTAGAATTAGCCAAGAATAGCAAGAGAGAAGGAAAGAGGGAGAGGTTTCAGTTTAACATTTCAGTTATCCAATTTGAGAATCTTACTCTTTTTGTGAATTCAGGGTTGCTTTGTACATGCTGAAGTATGATCATTGCGTTTGTAAACAATGCTATACATGCAACCATCATCTCTGACCCATCAGGGATAGGAAATCTATAATATAAGGTTGGAAATGTTATCAATAAAAATAGGTTGGCCAACGGTAGTCAACTATAGGCATGTCTGAACATGCAGCAGATATCTGAGGGGGGGGGGGTTGACTTATGTCTGGTTGCTAATCATTGTTCCGATGCCCCATAAGTGCTGTGCCCCATTATTCCGACACCTCATTATTCCGACACTTTTGCAGTTTCTTTTTGATTTAAAATCAAATATATGTATATTGAATAACCATTAAATAATCATGAAATTGAGTGAACGATTGCACAATACAAATTATTATTAGAAATAAAGTCAAATATGAGAAGAATATTAAACAATAAAAAATGTTATTACATGGATTATTTTTAATTGAGTATATCTATTTGATAATAATTTTTATTTTAGAGAAATAAAAACAGAAATATGTAACTGTCGGACTAATGGGGCGTCGAACTGATGAGACGTCCCCCTTATGTCCCACACCCGCTAAAATACGTGAATTAATGATTATATGATATATCAAAACTCTTCAATCGAACGAAAGTTTTTTTATTTTGATCAAACATAAAAAAGTATTTCAAAGTACCGAAACTCACTTGTAGAATCGGAATATCTCCACCAGTGCGACTATTATGAATGGCACGTGAAGTAGTGTATGCCCGATGTAACACATAAGAGAGGATTCAAACAACTCAGCTGGAATATAAAAGAAGCACTGTCAAATTACTCATTAATTATCAATTCACTCTAAATGTAGACCCCTCTTTAATTAAGTAGACCACGATGTTATAACGGTGTGCAGGCGTTTCGTCGACAGACGTTTCGCCGACAGACGTTTCGTTGACAGACATTTCGTTTACAAAACGTTTCGTCGACAGCTCAGGGTCAACTCCGCTTTAAGTCGCCCTGATATAACGGTTGACATATGTTTCGTCGACAGGACTTTTCGTCGACAAGACGTTTCAACGACAAATTCTCAGAAATGGGATATTAACACACTCTAATGTTTCAAAACATGTACTTTAACAGAATAATGAATCACACGATCAAATGACAAAATTAATACTGGTAAGTACACTAAACCAAAACTATTCAATAATAACAAATTACTTTAAAGCAATTTAACATTTTCGTGTCAAGTTACGTTTGTGATTATTAAAAATTAAAATAATTTCCTCTCAATAATTTTTCGTTTCATCTATACTATAATAAGAGCCGCGTCTGTCCGTGTGTCACACTATTATTAAAGCCCCGTCCAGACGGTCAAATTTTTCAGAGAAGTGACAAACTTAATGACAAACTAAATGACAAACTTATCGTCAGTTTTCAAGGAGTGTCTACACGGTCAAATTTTCTCGCCAAAAGTTTGAGGTTCACTGGCGTCAGTTTCGTCAAAATTAATGTTATATATCGTGAAAATAGAAATTATATAACTTGGTATGTATATTTTTTAAATTTAGAACAGTAAGAAACCAGAAAAAATAATTTGTTTTTAATGACAAAATATAGTGTCACAAACAATTCACAACGTAGGTAGCCTACCTATAACTTAGATCTAATACATTCTAATACAACCAAGTATTAAAGAGTCTGTCGTCAGCCATTGTAACTAGATAGATACTAAGTTTGAAAAAAATGAGGTTTTTGTAGGTGTACCTAGCTGTAATAAACTAAAATGACGCGCAAATAAAAAAATATTATTGCCGGAAAGTCAGTGTGTACTTCAAACTTTATCGTCAGCAAATAGTTTGACAAACTTTTTGATGACGATATCCAACATGTTGGAATAAAAAAACTGATGAAAAGTTTGACGGTTTGCTGACGCTAGGAAGTTATCGTCATTTAGTTTGTCATTAAGTTTGTCACTTCTCTGAAAAATTTGACCGTCTGGACGGGGCTTAAGAAATGCATACATATTAAAAGGAAAAACAAATCATTTGTGGCATGCAGTATCATGACTACGGACTACAATAATATTGACACTAATTATTTGAAAATTTAAATTCATATTTTGGCTTATATTCATATATTGGTATCTTAATACATACTTGAATTAGAATATAATTTAGATTCAATAATATTGTACCATGTCGTCGGATTTTTAATTGATAAGCCATTTTCAGTTGGTAAATGTCCACTGTTCAACTACTGCAGGTTTTCTGTAATTGAGTGGTAATCCTAGATTAAAAGTCAAGATTTAATATAAGAAACTCGCCGTTTAATTCTTATCGATATTTAGGTTATTGTTTTACCCAAAAGTGATTCTTTGAATCCAGTAGTTGGCTTTAAAATACAAAAATTTCAGAGTTATCGAACGTTATCCCACATTCGAATTTGTGATACTACAAGAAAAATATGAATTTACTAGTGTGCTTTCCCGTTAAAAATAACGGGTCATTATCAATACCAATTTATTTTCCATTATTACGTTACTTTTAATGAATTCAATTAAAATTTCTGCATAGTCTAATTTATTTCATAGATTAAATAAATTTAAAAATTGAATAGAAACAGGGGAATTTAAATATCAAGTCAATATATTCCGGTGCGTATCATAGTTACATTCTTCATGTTTAATACCCATAGTGTAAAAGTGGACGCCAAATAAATAAATCTATACTAATAATACCCGTAGTGTGTTTATTTATTTGGTGTCCACTTTTACACTATGGGTATTAAACATGAAGAATGTAACTATGATACGCACGGGAATATATTGACTTGGTATTTAAATACCCCTGTTTTTTTTTCAATTTTTAAATGTATTTTATCTATAAAATAAATTAGACTATGCAGAAAATGTAATAATTTTAGATATCTATTGAATTCACCAAAAATAACCTAATAACGGTTAATAAATTGGTATTGATGATGACACTTTATATTTAGCGGGAAATTACACTAGTGAATAAATAAATAAATAAACACACTAAGGAAATTATTAGTATAGATTACATAATATTGTAGAACTAATAAATTATTATTAATATTCTTACCCAAGTCATCATAGTAAGATACTAATTGGCAGTTGTGATACGAGGTTACTTTTAAACAAAGAATTAAATTTAAGAATGCTGTTTGTGTGTGGATACAGTCATTTAGATGTCAATGATTTCATTATTTGATGCGATATATATGATATATATTTTTTAGTTTTTTCTTACATAAACAATTTTTCAAATTACTTTAAAATAATTTGTTATTATTGAATAGTTTTGGTTTAGTATTAAAGTAGACAAACGATTGAAATAACTTGATAGTTTTCCTCCTTACCATTATTCTATTTCATATTTGATCGTGTGATACATTATTCTGTTAAAGTACATGTTTTGTAACATTAGAGTGTGTCAATATCCATTTTATGAAAATATGTCGACAAAACGTCTTGTCGACGAAAAGTCCTGTCGACGAGACGTCTGTCGACGAAACGTCTGTCTAAGAAACGTATGTCAACCGTTATAACAGGACGACTTGAAGCGGAGTTTACCTCGAGCTTACTTACATCAGTTGTACCGGAAAATTAAGTTTTATTTCACTGCATTTTTATTATTTTTCATCACATCACTTATCTGGTTGAGTTTATTGAAACTAATTGGGTCCAAATATGTATTCGTAACAGAAATAATTAGAACATAAGCTATCTATATTACATACATGATGTTTGTACATAATTTAACCAATGATAAGTACTGTTGTTAACAAATGAAGAATTGTATTATAAATAAAATAATAATTATTAAAGTATTCAAAAATTAAATTGAATCATTGTACTATAATACCTCACACAGTTAAGCTCAATAAACGTGAACGAAGACTCCCATTCTTTATTTGGACCAAATTTCTTGTTTATCAGCATTTTCAAAATGTTCAATATATTGGACAATGGGACTGGAGTGGTTAAAACATTAAATTTTAACAATGTATAAACAATTTCATTTACATTGAAGGAACGATACAAAATATGGTTCATTGTATACAATGCAAAGGTTCTTTGATTTTTGTTAATAGAAAACGTAAAGATTGGAGTAACAATGATTAAAACTTAAAGCGGCGTCTCCCATGCTTTAAGGGTCCGTCCCTAAATTGTGTTAAATTTTTTTATTAATGAAGCTACGGTTATGAAACTTAGTAACTGATTATAAAATTGAATTCTCTATCGTTTTTGTTCATGGCATTTTTTCGATTAGACGCATAGAAAACAAGTTATTCCAATTTCGAACGAATTTCAAACTGGTTTTCAAACATGTACTTCTAATACAATGTTGAAGCTACGTCTACAAAACGTTCGAAAGCGATTCTTGAATTTCAATTTTTTTTTCGAAAAAATCGATTTTTCGAAAAATACTAAAATTTCAAAAAAAATTAATTTATATTTCGAAAAAAAAATTAAAAATTAAAAAATCGCTTTCGAAAATTTTGTAGAGAATAACCAGGATAATCGAATGAAAAGAACCGCAAACCCGTAGCTTCAAAACTATATTAGAGGTCCATGTTTGAATACCAAAATTTGTAGCTATTTTGAAGTGCCTCAAAATGGCATCCGGGCGACCGACCATGTTTGAAAAAAAAAAAAGCTACGGTTCTGAAACTTCGCATTCACGTATAAATTTGAATTCCCTATTGTTTTTGTTCCCAGCATTTTTTCGATTAGACCAATAGAAAACGAGTTATTCGTATTAATAGAGCGCTACACCCACCCCTCCCCCCTCTCCCCAGAGCCATAGCGTCACACAGGCACACTCTAGAGTTCTGATTTTTTGAACGATCATTTATAAGGTTGTTAGGTACCTATTTATGAACTAAATAAAAATGATACAATTTCGAGACCTCTTCAGGGACGGTCCCCTTAAGTTCATTTTCCAAGTTAATGTGAGGTACGATTTTCGACTTAAAGTGGGGTCTACCTGCATTATTTTCACGCATTGATTATATAATTATCATATTATTAAATCCTAGAGGAACGAAAGGGCAGAAAAAATTATTCGAATTCAATCTTAAAAAATGTTCTGTGGAACATGAAAATGATGGAGTTTAGACTACATACAGTACATAAAATTGCGATCTTTATTTAGGGATTTGTGGTTCGTTTCCTTATTTTTTAGTAAAACCCGCTATTTTCTTTTAATATATTTATGAATCCGTTGAGATTGCAATATTTTGAAATTAATATTAACTCTATATATATATAATGTGTAATACATTTTATAATATTCTAAATACAGTAAACGATCCAAGTTATGAAATTCTGCGTTATGAAATGCACCTGAGTTCTGAAGTATTTTCTATGTTTAAATTATAGAATATGATACACGTCATGAATTTCTATCTAGTTATCTTTCAAACAGCATAGTTTTATCAATGATTTAATAATAGAAAACTATCAGTGTCCCTGAGTTATGAAGTGGCTCTGAGTTATGAAGTAATCAATACTTCATAACTCAGGTGTTTCTCTGTATATTCTATTCTCAATAATAAAAGACCCAAATTAAAAGTAATTCGAAAATAATGGAAGCATTGATGTAGTGAAGAAAATATCTTTTATTAGTGTTTTGAAGAAAAAACTACCATCTACCATAGAGTTTATAACATCACTCTTTTGTTTAAAATATTTGCTATATGATAGTCCACTTTTGAAAGAATATTTAGACTAAATACTAATAAAACCTTCTTCTGCCAAAATAATGTAAATCTGCTTATGATATCAAACTTCATACTCACTTATGAAAGTGGAACAACTGACTAATATGACAATTGTGGCCATTATTGGATAGTTAGGGAAGCTCCATAATGGGTAGAAGTTTAAACTTTTAAACTGACGGCCGCCATCTTTGTTCAACTTGGATTCTCGAAGACATATGTAATACCTTCTGAAGATGAAGTATGATAACAAAAATCCTACAAATATTAGGGTTATTCCAGGTATACCATGTCCGATTGCGTCGCGAAGTGGAGTTAAGTCGCAGGTTTTTGCCATTTTGAATTAATGGCTTGAGAGAAAATTACGACAATATTGTCTGAAATTTAAAAAATGTACGATAAAATCAAGAACTTCTGTAATTGACAACAATTGATTATCTGTCAATTGTGAATTTTACTGCAAGAAACAAAAAGTTTTTGATGAATCAGCAAGGAAAGTTAAATTTAAAAAAGTAGATGTTGTAAAGAAATTTCCATTTGATCAATGAAATTAAAAACATTTTAGAATTTTGAATTGTGATTTAGGTCATTAAATTAAAAGATATTGATAACTAAGAATTCGTAGAAGTTTGTTAATTATTTTAATAACTATTAATTTTAGATAGGGAAAGTATCCAACTTTTCGATAGGAAAAAAGCATTTAATAACACTAGCGTAGCTGATGCAGCTAATGACCACTTCAGTGCAGTCAGATGGTCGTCGCCTATTACCTATAATAAAATAAATATTATAGGAATGTATGGTTAGCAGAATATATGATACATTGTCAGTCTTATTTTTGACGCTTCCGCGTGTGTACGTTTGGTGTGTCGTCTGCTACTCAGTGTTTTCAAAAGTTTCCGGCTTTCAGATAAGTTCAATAATTTTATGTTTGTTTCGTCTGTTACAGGAAATACTTAATATTACTCTTACTGGTACGTTAATTTAAGTTAAAATTTTATTAAAGTATAAGAAATTAGTTTTTCACTATGGATAACGGTGATAACTCTACCATCGAGACCATCCCTAATTGCGAGGAGAATAATATGGCCGTTATCAATGCATATATGAAAGCTATCTTGTCTGAATCTAAACGGAACTCTTCAGCCATTTCGAACCTGAGCAAAAAATATGGGAATCTCAAAAGAGAGATTGGTAAACGGAAGGTCGAATTTTCCTCTGATTCTGATGAGGATGAACCTGTAAATACTACTAAGACAGTGTATTTGAATAATCCACGTAAGGCCAAGAAAGCCAATAAAGGTTCTTTGGTCAAAAATCCTGGTTTTGTCAAAAAACACAGACAGCATGGGACTCAGCGTAAAGATGCCCCGAGGGATATTCTTGTAGCTGAGCCTGTTGATAATGAGGTGATTCGTCCTGTTACAGTGTCTCCGCGCGAAGAATCCCCTATAAGGGAGAATCTTGAAGCGGAGCCTGATTCATTTATTTTTGACTTGAATGCTAACATTTCAAACAGTGATGATGATGACCATATCCCTCTTAACCAATTGATGGCTTTGGCAGAACCTGAAGATAATTTTGATCAGTTGTTGAGATCTTCCTCTGTTTTCACCTGTAATCTCTACTAGATCAGGCAGTGATCTCCCACCCAGATCTGCTCCTACGGTTGACGTTGAACCAGAAAACGATGTAGGAACCTCTGATTCAGAGGATATTGGAATTCCTGTTCTTGCTGCTATGTCCACTCATACATGGGAAGCTCCTAAGAGATCATTCGAATGGTACAAGCGCATTGCTGACTCAGAATTGACTGAAGCTGATCTAGAGAGTGTTATGAAAGATTTCATACCTTCAAAGGATATTTCTAAGCACTTTGAACCCCCTATGCTGCCTAATACTGTTTGGAACCGTATTAAGGGTCAGAACCATAGCTCTGATGAATTCCTAAAACAAAGAAGCATCATGAGGAGTCAGAAGTTTCAAACTAGTGCAATTATGCCCCTACTGTCCGTTCTAGAATCCTTGAAACCTTCTGATCCTAATCAAAAACTCGTTGCTTCAGCCATCCAGATGCTGTGTTCATCAAATTTGCAGCTCACTCGTTATAGGAGAACCAGTGTGGCAAAATTTGTTAAGAGTGAACTTAGACAACCACTATTCTCTCAACCTGTTACCCATCTTCATATGTTCGGGGCGGATGAAAACGAGTCTGCTGAAAAAGTCATTAAAACTCAATCCACGTCATTCAGCAAAGTTCTCAATAATCCTTCTACAGCAAAACCCAGATCTTTCAAATCTAACTTTTCATCATCTCACAATACCTTCCATGCCCCCACTGATTCAGCCTCTCACTCTTCTCATTCTCATGCTGGTTCATCAAGAAATTATGCCCAAAATTATCCAAAACCTTCTACTTCTCGCTCTACTGTGCAACAGATTCAGCCTTCATCTAGAAACTGGCAACAAAATAGCTCTCAGCAGCCCTTTCGTGCTAGCTATAGAGGAAGGGGGAGGTCCAGTCGTTACAGAGGCTTCCGTAGGGCTGGAAACCAATCAAATCATCAATGATAATTCTGTTTCTGCTTCTGGCTCTGGTATGCTTAGTAGGTATATATCTGAATGGAGGAAAATCACATCAAACAATTTCATTTTAAGAATCATATCAGAAGGTTATAAAATTCAATTCATAGAAAATCCTAGTTTACCCTCTCAGGAATTTAATTCAAATAAAAATAGAATTTCACACCCTACAATTCATGAGCAAATTCAAAATTTCTTGTCTTCAGGTGCAATTTCAAAAGTCCCATTTTCTTCTGATCTCATTTTATCTAGAGTCTTCACCGTTAAAAAGTCCAATGGCAAGGATAGAATGATAATAGACCTTTCCAAATTAAATATTCAAATTTCTAAAGTGTCCTTCAAAATGGAATCTCATACAAAACTCATTGAATTAATTGATAGTAAAGACTTTATGGCATCAATAGATTTGGCTGATGCCTTTTTCCATGTATCTCTTCACCCTTCCCATAGGAAGTATGTTGCCTTTGAATGGGAAGGTAACTTCTATAGTTTCAATGTCTTACCATTTGGTCTCACAAGCTCTCCTAGAATATTCTCAAAAGTCCTAAAACCAGTGATCATATTTCTTAGAGCTCAAGGTATGAAGATTTCTTTTTATTTGGATGATATTTTCATTTCTAATTCATCAGCGGCTAATTTGAAAAGTGATCTTAGCCTTACTATAAAATTGTTATCTTCTCTTGGGTTTTCACCAAATTTCCAGAAATCCAATCTTTGTCCCTCTAGAATTATTGATCATTTAGGTTTTTCATGGAATTCTATAGACATGTCTGTTTCAGTTCCTTCTGAGAAACTGAAAAAAGTCAAGCTTCAAGCGCAGATTATTTTGAATGTGAATGACTCTCCTTCAATCAGAGAAGTTTCTTCTTTTTTGGGAAGATTAGTAAGCCTGAAATCTGGTTTTCCTTATGCCCCTCTATATTATCGTAACCTTCAATTTCAACTTTCAAAGTCGGTTAAACCAGATACTAAATGGGATAGTAAGATTATTCTAAACTCTGATTCATTTAAAGATGTTAGCTGGTGGACCTCTTGTTCTTTTCCTTTAATTCCTTATTCAATTAAGCCCTTCAAAGAGGATTTGATTCTGCATACTGATGCTTCTAATTCAGGCTGGGGGGGGCAACTAAGCTCTGGCTCAGCTACCTCTGGCACCTGGTCTGATGAGGAATCATCACAGCATATCAATTTTTTGGAACTAAAAGCTGTTTTACTTTGCATTCAATCTTTTATTTCTGAATTGAGAGGTTCATCTGTTAAGATATTTTCAGATAATACAACTACTGTTTTCTACATCAATAAAATGGGAGGAACTCATTCCAAAATACTCTGTTCACTAGCACTAGAACTATGGCATTTCTTGTTAAAGCACAATATTAGATGTATAGCTATTCATATTCCTGGTATAAATAATACCATTGCTGATGCTCACTCTAGGAATGAACTAGACAGACATGATTACGGAATAAGTAGTGAAGCCTTCAACTTTATTTGCCAAAGTATCCCTTTCATGCCAAAGTTCGATTTATTTGCTTCTAGACTGAATCATAAGATTCCTAACTATGCTTCTAAATTCTTAGACCCATTCTCTTCTAAAGTCGATGCTTTCTCTTTCTCTTGGGAAAATAATTACTATATGTTCCCTCCCATTCCTCTGATTTCTAGAACTATACAAAAATTCCAATCTGATAACCTTGACAATTCAATTTTGATAACTCCAGCCTGGCCAGGTCTATTATGCCTTCCTATTATTCTCTCCTCTCTGTTTTCCAACCCTATTTTCATTCATTCATCTTATCTTGTAGGTCAACCTCCAACCTGCCACAGATTTCATCTAATGGGTTGGCCTATCTCCACCAATGCTCTAAAGGTAGAGGCTTATCAGAAGCTACTTTCAAAGCAATGTCTTCCAGTGTCCAAGAATCAACCTTGTCAACATATGGAAGATACTGGTCAAAATTTTTTAAATTTGTTGCAACAGAGAGGTCACAAAATAACTTCTCTGCTGCCTTAGTTTGTGATTTTCTTTTAAATTTGTTTAATAATGGAACTAGCACTAGTTCACTTGTTATAGCAAAGAGTGCTTTAAATTTCTTTTCTTTAAATTCTTTAAGTTCCGATGAATTGATATTTTCTCGTTTATTTAAGTTTTTTTATAAGAGTAGACCTCTTCGTCCTAGGTATTTTACCTATTGGCCCATTTCTAAATTGTTATCGTTCCTTGCTAAGTGGCACCCAATAAATAATTTATCTCTTAAGCAACTAACCCTAAAAACTCTTGCTCTGATTGCCCTTTCATCATCTGATAGAGGCCAAACTCTTCATCTAATGAATATTGAGAATGCGCTAATTAATGATGAGGGTATCACATTTGTTATTTTTGATAGGCTAAAAAACTCAAGGAAAGTGGTAAAACCCAAAGAGGTTAAATGTGTCAGTACGGATGACCCTTCCTTGAATGTCGCTGACTATGTCACTACCTATATGACTAAGACTCTGAAACTTAGAATAAAGGAAATAAACAAGGGCAATCCAAAACCTACCCAATTATTCCTCTCATGGGCAACAGAAAAACCTGTCACTAAACAAACCTTATCTCGCTGGCTGAAAACTGTTCTTGGGCTTGCTGGTATTGATACCAAACAGTTTTCTGCACACTCTTATAGAGGTGCTGGGCTTTCTGCAGTGCAGACTAAAGGTGTTCCCATCGAAAAAATAATGACTCATGGTGATTGGAAAGATGTGTCTACCTTCAAATCGCATTACTCAGCTCCATGTGAGACTTCTCCCATCGGGCAGATAATCCTGAATCACTTCAATAAGTAATACGAGTTGAGTTTGATTTGTACTTTGGGGTCTCTTGTCTTGTCATCATGTGATTGATTATAATTTCCCTTACCTAAATAGATGGAGGATAAAATCCATTTTCAGTTTTAATTGACATTTTATTGGGTCTTTTGTTTGTAAACTTATGATCATTTTTATTATGTGTTATTATTGATATTCAGCTTTTCAGTCTTAGCTGCATCAGCTACGCTAGTGTTATTAAATTGTAAGTTATGCTAGGGTTAGGTACTAACCTGTTCTGAAGCATAACATCAATTTGAAGACACAGCGTAGCTGATGAGATGCTTCCTCTCCCACCTCCCAATATCAATAATTTTCTGGGGAAAATAAGACTGACAATGTATCATATATTCTGCTAACCATACATTCCTATAATATTTATTTTATTATAGGTAATAGGCGACGACCATCTGACTGCACTGAAGTGGTCATTAGCTGCATCAGCTACGCTGTGTCTTCAAATTGATGTTATGCTTCAGAACAGGTTAGTACCTAACCCTAGCATAACTTACAATTTCAAAGAAACCCTAGTGATGGTAAACAATCTCCGACTCTTATTATATCAAAATTTTAATAAAAAATTAATTAAATAATTCTATAACTTACTCAAATATATGTACGAAATAATAAGGTCGGTAAAATAAAACAGATATATTAACAACTAATTAGATATGAATTACATCATCAAAATATAATATTTAATATTGAATAGTTACACCTCTTTTTAATTTCTATAGAACTTTCCTAATCAAAGAAAATGTATAAGAAAAGGGTAACAAAATCAAATTACTGAAAATATGAAAAAATAATACATTATGTGTTTATTGGTCAGGTCGTTATAGGAGCTGCATGGCCCTTAGAACGGATAATTTAATGTTTAAATATCGTCTGCTGTACTTATTAATATTTACTTTAACCAATTAATATCAAATAACTTAATTTTTCCAAGATTATGTAAAACTGTTTTTAGAGAAGCACATTTTCAGGAACACCCAAAACCTTCTTCAACGAGAATCAGCACAGTACTGCCAAGCGGTGAGCCAGTGCTGGCGGAGGCCAAAATTCAGGATTATGACCAATAAACTTTTTTATGTTGTTTTTCATAGCGCTGCAGCAACTGAAACTCTAGAGAAGTATTAATACATTGTAATAATATGTTTCAATGCATATACATATAGGTATTCACTAGTACCTATAGGCTATAGGGGTCTAGGACATTTCGTTCACGAACATTTCGTCCAACGGACATTTCGTCCACGGATAATTCGTCCATTTACTGCTTTATTTTGTATTTTAAAGTGTATATGTGATATAATTTATATTATTTTTCACTATTACATTAATATATAGCCAGGTATAACTATATAATATTAGTATACCTATTTAAGCTGAACCATTTCATATGAACACATAAAAATGTTTATCTATCGATTACAGTTATAAAATTAGATATACTAAACAGGTTGACTGTATCATCAAGTTATTTACCTCCTATAATATTTTGCAGTAATTAATGAGTTATCCAAAATATGAAATAACTGGACACTAACATACTAACAAGACTAAATCAGGAAACGTAAGAAAAAGAATAAAATAATTATAATAGAGGTAAATGCCAAATGATTAACTAATTTCTGAACCAATCTTGCTTCTAATAACCTAATCTGAGTACCTACTAATATTGATGTTTATGGTAGTTATTGTGAAAAGATACCGCAGAAATTGTAGTTATTGTGAATATAGAAAAAAAAATCTCTATTTTCTATGTATATGTTGGTACTATAATAATTAACTTCAAGACATACCTCGCTTTTATTGCAGATTTTATATGACAGGGGTTTAATAAAAGCGAGGCCTGCCTGCATATCATCAAATAAAGTATTCAGTTTTATTATTTTCCTATTGCCGGCCAGTAGGAGCAGGAGAAGAAGATTGCAATAAGAATTAAAGCAAAGACCATCAATTTCTAATTACCATCAAAAAAGGGTGTTTTCTACTTTTAAATTGCAGAATATTTAAATAATATATAATAAACAATATATACATATTATAATTATACTACAAAATAAAGCATTTCGTGGACGAATTGTCCGTGCACGAGGCAATAGGTAGCATATTGTTACGACCTCAGTCCATACAATTACCGAAACGGACCGTCAAATTATTACCGGAATGAAATAGTTTCATTTAACAATAGCCATTGTTGTATCATTTAATTCATATCGATGTTTGAATAACTTAATATTGTGGAATTGTGCAGGTAATAATAGCATAAAATCTAAAATTTATATCCTATTGGCATTATTTAAGTGTACTGTACTATACAAAATGAAAAAAAATATTTCCCATTATCATTTTGATTACATATTAAATTTTGTAATTATAATGAAGAATTAATTGGTAATATTATAATAATCAATAAAGTTTACTTCACATCCGTTTGCCGCTGTTCAGAATTAGCGATACTTGCATTTAAATAACATAGCGTGTAGGAATATTAATATCTATAACATCTTGTGATTCAAATGTTCACTTCTTTATTAGACAACATTCATTGTACTCTAAAATCATATTTTCTTAAGCCCCACCAGCAGAAAAATCGACAAAAAGCGACAATAAAATCGACAAAATATTCGCAAAAACAGTCAGTACCTGCAATTGTATGGAATATCTCCTTGAAATTCCTACAACAAGCAATTATTGAGGTTTTTTCCATAAACAAAGATGGTAGTCTCAATCCATACGTCTGGTAGGAACACATGTGTCGAAGCCCTAAGGAAAAATGCTCACAGGGAAAAATGCACCCAGGAAAAAAAGCCCACAGGAAAAAAAGCCCACAGGAAAAAAAGCCCACAGGAAAAAAAACCTCAACTACATAATTTTTAAATTAAAGAAAAGCATAAAGATGACTTCATTGTTAAATGACTTCATTTTACGGAGTAGCTTTTCTGCATTCATTAGCTTTGTCACCGACGATGATAATTAAGTGGCTTTTTTCATGGAGCTACTTTCCTCTCTGACAGCTTCTTCCAGTCCTTTTTTTAAATTTATTTTTGACCGCGGCGATATAGTCGAAATGGCTGAAAACTTACGTTCAATCTTATAAAAAAAATTGAAAACAACTGTATTTTAGAATATTTGCCGTCAACATTTGCCCTTATTTAAAACACCTTTATTTTGTTTCTGTATTATAAATATTAGGTAGATGTGGGCTTATTTTCTGTGGGCTTTTATACCTGTAGTCCTTTTTCCTTGTAGGCATTTTTACTTGTTGGCATTTTCCCTGTGGGCATTTTTCTTGTGGGTTTTTTTCCTGTGGGCATTTTTCCTGTGAGCATTTTTCCTGTGGAATTCTTTCCGGGAACCGTGCTGAAGTTATATGTTGATAATGATAAGTCTGCAACAAAACTGCTAATCCTAATAGAAATACATTGAAACTATGAACTGCAAATATTTTAGAACAGTTTCTTTGGATTTCGGTCAGTTTTGTTTCTAGGTAAATTGCTTGGATTCAATTATTGCTTCAAAACAATTGCTAGAAAGAACAATTGTTAGAAAGATCAGTAGCTAGAAAGAACAGAACAATATTATTGCTCGAAAGAAAAATTGACATCAAAAACGTAACTAAATAAACACTGCCAGTGCTAGCTATACACGTGTGTTCTCTATATGTCATTATTTTGAGATATTGCTATGCTTGTACATACCTACGCAGTTTGGGCCTGAAAAAAGTGAACTAAAGTTGTATTTAGTAGGTACTCTGTACTATAGAGTTGTCTTTAGTAGGTACTCTGTACTATAGAGTTGTCTTTAGTAGGTACTCTATACTATAGAGTTGTCTTTAGTAGGTACTCTGTACTATAGAGTTGTCTTTAGTAGGTACTCTATACTATAGAGTTGTCTTTAGTAGGTACTCTATACTATAGAGTTGTCTGTAGTAGGTATTCTAATTTATACTATAGCGTTGTCTTTAGTAGGTACTCTATACTATAGAGTTGTCTTTAGTAGGTACTCTGTACTATAGAGTTGTCTGTAGTAGGTACTCTATCTATACTATAGAGTTGTCTTTAGTAGGTACTCTGTACTATAGAGTTGTCTTTAGTAGGTACTCTATACTATAGAGTTGTCTTTAGTAGGTACTCTATACTATAGAATTGTCTTTAGTAGGTACTCTATACTATAGAGTTGTCTTTAGTAGGTACTCTATACTATAGAGTTGTCTGTAGTAGGTATTCTAATTTATACTATAGCGTTGTCTTTAGTAGGTACTCTATACTATAGAGTTGTCTTTAGTAGGTACTCTGTACTATAGAGTTGTCTGTAGTAGGTACTATCTATACTATAGAGTTGTCTTTAGTAGGTACTCTGTACTATAGAGTTGTCTTTAGTAGGTACTCTATACTATAGAATTGTCTGTAGTAGATACTCTATACTATAGAATTGTCTGTAGTAGGTAGGTACTCTATACTGAGTTGTCTTTAGTAGAAAAATTACAAACATTTCTCATATTTTAAATGAGAATTGAACCTTATGAAGAATACCACAATAACTGGGAATAACTTGATAAAAAATAACTATACCGGTTATATATCGGAGGCAACCTACTTTGTGAGCTGCCGGCAGATTTATCCCCATTTTTTGTTTATTTTCATTCAATGTAAAGTTTGTAAAATATAGTCCTGAGGCTGATGTGACTATATAAAGAAGAAGACCAGCATAAACACCTAATAAAACATATATATAATTAGTCATGATTAAC